>JAJQWJ010000003.1:109588245-109783245 GCA_023637945.1 Phaethornis superciliosus | reverse complement strand
GCTGTCAATATTTTCTTGATTAGAAAAATTTATTCATTTCTATCTATGGGAATGACTGATATGGGGGTCAAGACCCCATTTTCAGAGCCCTCTACTGAGTGTATTTTTCTGCTGGCTTACAGATAGGGAAACTGAGGCACAGAACTGTGGCCAGAACAAGATGCCAATCATAGACCTGTCATCAGATCTTAGAACCAGAACACCTTTGAGTTGTAACTCTGTGTCATGGACACAGGAGTATCCTTGCCCTTATTCACTCAATGATTCATCAATAAATTAAAATCAAGAGAAAAAAAAAATTATGAGAGAAAATGGGTTTTGTTTCTAGCCAAATGCAGTCTGTATGGGAGGAACTGACATAGCTTCACATAGCATAGGAAACAGGCACCCATTCCTGTTAGCTAGCTAAGAAACCCACCAGGGACAGGAGATTCCCCTGAAGATGAAATCTAGAGCTTGTGGGCAAGATGTGTCTTCTGTGGGATGGTGTATTCAGCACAGCCAAATCCAAAATCTTCCCTCCTTACCCCACTAACAGTTGCATTCCCTTTATCCCCCAATTGCTAGAGAAGAAGAAAAAAAAAAAAAAAAAAAAAAAAAAAAAAAAAAAAAAAAGTGACAACTCTTGTAGACCTGTATCAGAGATGCCAATTTAACTATTTTTTTCCTTTTTTTTTTTTTTTTTTTTCCTTTTCTTTTTATGTCTGAAGGGGAGAGAAGGGGGAGACCTGCAACGGTGGGGGCAGCTGCAGAAGGAAAGGAGGAGGGAAAAAGAGAAAATATTTCCTTTGGCAATTCTGTTTCACTTTCGAAAAGGGACTACTTTCCTTACTCCTTATCCCTCCTGACAACTACAGGCACTTTGGGCCCTAACTGGATGTGAACATTGTCAAAAGAAATTTGGGCTAAAGGGAGGCATCTGCAGCTCTGTTCCTATTGCGCTCGGCGCTGGAGCCACTTTTGTGAATGTGGCAGGGTGGCTGGTGGGCAGACACCAGTACAGATGGGAACTTCACATACTGTATGCATCATGACCAACTATAAAAACAGTCACAACGCATCAGTTTTTACCCAGCCAGTCTCCCTGGAACCTTCACTTTCAATTTCAATCTCACTGACATCCACAGCTTACAGTGGGCTTTTATGTTTAAGCATCAGTACAGTACTAATGCAGGAGAAAAGAGGCTGCTGGGCTACCACAGCAAGGAATTAAACCTCTGATCTCAGCCATCCATTGGAAGGGAGGAGCAATTCAAGGGGAATTGTGTAACTGGACTCTGTGCAAAAGGGGGAAGAAAAAGCAGAGGGTGGGAGTTGGGAATTTTTTTGATGCCGTGAACACACAGCAAGTCAAGGGGCTTCTGGAAAAGAAACATAGCAAGCAGGCACCCTCCCAAATTGTAATTTAATGCTTGGAATAATCCTATTGTGTCAGCTACTCACCGTCAAAGAACTGAGGATAAATATAACTTTAAAAATATATAAAAAAATTAAGGGGATGGCAATTTGAAGAGCTTAACGTTTCTTCAAAGGCTAAGTGATGGAAAGCAGCACTGAAGTAAATTGACAACTCAAAATTAACTGGTTGCTGGCATGGCTCAGGTAAAGGTTTGATGGTAACGTGAGCTTTCCAAAGTGTATCCAAACTGAAGTATTATGAAAAGGTAAATTATGTTTTGTATTCATGACTGAAAGCATTTTATTTTAAAGCCAGCACTGCCGATGCTGTCAAGGTGGAGATTCTGACTTTATGTACAGTGCCTCTAGCCTTGCAATGTGAGTGAGGCAACATGACAGCTTGTAATAAGTAATTTTTATACAGTTGCATTTATCACTCAAGTAGGCTTGGCAATATTAAACACAGACCTTAAAATGCTGTAGAAGAGGAAGGACAGGGGCTGGAGGCCATGGATATTGTGTGTGTGTGAGGGGGGGGGGTGGTTTGCATGTGTGTGTGAGTGAGTGTTTGTAACTTCTTTTTTTTTCCTTCTTTCTCCAGGACCATTCCTGTTAATGTGGCACATTTTAAGATATGCACTAAAATGCTTCCAAATTGTTAATACAGCACTAAAAGATTACAGATGTAATGACCTCGTTTAGCCCAAAGGATGTTATTTTAGGCTTTAATGAATTAGACATTGTGACCATTTTCAGGAAAAAATCAATTGCCTCAATTAAAAAATATGCAAAAGTCCAAGTATTTACAAATTAAAGGCCCCAAACCTATATTCTTTGTTTCTTTCTCACTCCCTTCCATGTTTTTTCACTAACATCTTCATTTCCATGTAAGTGTGAGGCATCAGCTCTTTCTCTGAACTTGTGAAGGCATAAGTGCTGACAACTTTCTTAATTCATTAGAGGCTGCTCTTTTCTGTTTTAACAGGTTCTCTTTATTTTTCATTAATAATTTGGTACAAGTTAAAAGAAGTTTAAGATGCCCATTCCTTCTCATGGAAAGAATAAAAGTATAGTCACGCCTTACCTCATTTGTGGAAGAAAATTTTATGAGAAGAGGGAGTTTATATATATTTATTTATTATTTATCTTGTGAGTTTGGAATGAGAAGGGAACATTTTTATATCAACAGGATTTATAGGAAGTGCAGCTTGAACCAAGAGGAACCAAAAATCTCCAAGCCAAGTGTCAAACTCTTACACCTTCTGAAACACAGCCCTGACACATGGCTTTTTTTTTTTTCACTGCTGTTGCAAGGAGTTACAGAGCTAGGTGGATGTCAGTGAGCTAAGACATTAATGCTGAGATAACATAAGATAGAAAGCAATATAAAATTGGAATTAAAAAATTTTTAAAAAGACCAGGCTCTGTTATTATTCATATGACCCAATTCAGAAAATTATGCATTGGCATTGGGATGTATGTCTAACTTCAGCATCTTAGCTGCCTCAGGACATTGGCTGTATGGGGAGATGAGGACTTGCAGCTCTCTGCAGCAAGGTGTCAGGACTATCAGAGATGAAAGAAGCAGCTTATTGTTTTGTCTGTTCCACTTTCATATTTTAGGCATCTCCACCATTCATTAGTGGTGTTACATTTAATCCATTTACCCATCTAACCCACTCTGATCTGAAATGGACATTCCAGGACCTGTTGGTTATTTGGAATTTCACAGGACAGCAATCTTAATCTTTGCTGGAACATGAGTCTTCAACTCTTAGTAAAGGTCTCTAGAGAAGAGAGAGTGCCACATACACAAAGGTGGCACTTATCTTTGCAGCAGACCTGATTCATATGTATCAAGTGAATATACAAAGAAAAAACAAAAACAGAACAGTGAAAAAAGTAAATCTATAAATTAGGTGTCCACAGCCAGACTGATTCTGAGTTTCAAGGTTTATTTTGTATCATTCAGTTATATGAATAAGATATGGGGAAAAAAGCCTTATTTTTTCCCCCAGAAAACTACTATTACTATTGATAAAGTAATAAAAGTAGTATTAATAAAAGTACTATTAACATAGATCTGTGGTGAAATGCTGCTGCTTTTTTCCTTTGAATAGACAATTACCACATTTGAGTTGAAAAGATGCTTATAGTGTCTGCTTCATATTGTGAAAGTGAGATTAGGCAGTAGAATACAGTGTTGGGTATATGTTAAGGAAAATTTTCCAGGAAAACATGGGGAGGTTGCAATCTTCAGTATTTCAGATTTTTTAAAATAGATTAGATAAATATCAGGCAAAAAATCACTAAGAAGTAATTGATTTTTCTTGTAAAAGCAACTAAGTGACCTTATTTAGAAGTCCATGGTCTGAGTTGGGCTTTCAGAGGAGACTTCCAAAATCTCTAGACAGCTTCAGAAAATAGGGATGCTTGTGACATAATTTTGACAAAACTGGAAAGACCTAGAGAGTGACATTCATTTTACTGAACTTAAGATATCTACAATCCATATGATCCCATCTGACTTAGTTACCCCTGGGTATCTTAATAGACAACAGAGAGAGGTGTAATTTTATTTGTCTGACCTACTGACATGTTTACCTTTTGCCAAATGAATCTTCTCACAGTTTTTATTTCTTTTCCTGTGCTCTCACTTCCATAATAGCACACCTTTTCCACTGTAATCCAGTGCCTATCCTCTTGATATTATTAATCTATAGAAAATAACTGCTGGTATTAATGCAGTCATGAAGATACATGTGTTGACTCTATGTGCAGACCATCTAGCTGGCAGTGAAGAGATATTCCATTTCCTATTTACAGAATGAAGATCACTGTGGGTGGCACTTTGACTCTTTCAAAGCTAGAATTTCAGGATGGAGGAGACGGGAAAGAGGGAGGCAAAATTAGGTATGAAGTAAACTGCCATTTTACATTTACATATTAATATTTTTGTAAGTCAAATAGCTGAAAAATTACAGTGTCACAGGTTCATTTTTCAGCCAATCCCTGTTGACATTGTTGCTTTAGGGTAATAGTTGGTCTACAGTGTATGAGAGAAAGCAACATAGCCTTGAGTATCCTTTTAGCCTGATTTTAAATCCCGCACTGCCTGATGTCGTGAAAGTGTTTGGAATCCAAATAAATCTGAAAAACAGAAAGCTCTTTGCTGCTACTCAAGGTATTGCTTGACTGGGCCAAAATCTTTAGCTAGTTTTTCATAAAAATCCATTCTTGTCCTAAAACTATGATTTTAGGATTATCTCAATTCCCCTCTCTTATCATCAGAGTGTCTCAAGCAAAGTATCTCTCATGCAGACTGTTATATCAAGAGGATTTATTACACAGATTATCAATAGGCCCTGACTTTTGCTTACCAAAAGTATCATGCTGAACACCAGTTTTACATCACAAACAAGAAATAGACAGCTTTACTTTGATTTCATGGGCTAATTCACCTTCATAAAATTAAGTAATGTTACTCATATCTGTTGTACTATTGTTAAAATGGCCTGTGCAGCTTGTATTCCAGATGAATTCATGCACCTATCCTTGTAGAAGGGTTTGCACACCTACAGGATAACAACTTTCTAAACAGAAAATTCAGTTCTTTAGGTTAAGAAGACTTTTTCATTGTAATAACTGAATTATGAAAAATGTCTTTGTAATAGTGTGCAGAAAAACCTGCAACAGATACTCACCCATAGAGTGGCCATGGTGTTCAACTGTCCATATTGTAGTTCTCTGTAATGAAAATATCTCCAAATCAGCTAGCTGTGGAGAATTTTATATTTCCAAGGAGGAAAAAATGTCACATTTAAG
Source organism: Phaethornis superciliosus (assembly GCA_023637945.1). Lineage (NCBI taxonomy): Eukaryota > Metazoa > Chordata > Aves > Apodiformes > Trochilidae > Phaethornis > Phaethornis superciliosus. The sequence goes on along the minus strand of JAJQWJ010000003.1, from coordinate 109,778,022 downwards.
CACAGTTTACCTTTTTAGAATTTAACCATTAGATGTATAAAGCCCAGATATTATCTTTTAGTTTCCTTTTATTTACTAGTGGATTAAAGAGAGTTAGACCTTATATAGTTCTACAGTTTAGACCTCTACATCTGGAACTGAGTCCAGTCCATTCTCCTTGATGGCTTTAGTAAATTACATGAAGATGAGGTTTATGTAGAACAAACCATAGCAAAAGAAATCACAGGGTTTTAAATTAATTCCCTGACAGTACACAACAGGATAAGGTCCCAAAGTTCACATAGTTGCCTTGACCACTAGTTCTTTTGCTGTAAACACCAGACAGTCCTTTTTTCACATGTTGAAGTACTCCTAGTATTGCCTCTGAGTAAAAGCGACCTATAACTTTTCCGAGAGAAAGAAACTTGTTTTCTTTGACACATGACATGGATCAATCTGTGCTCAATATGACAGAATTTAAAGGTGAGTGATTTTAAAATGGGCTGCAGACTCTCTCATTTCTCAAAACAGAATTTTTTAGGGTGTTATGAAGCTCTGATCAAGCAATGCTTTAGTCATCATCAAACTCCTTTAAAAGCTTTACTTTAACGTATACTGTCATGTTATACAAACTGAGGAGAGATGACCTTGTGATTCTAAACCTGGGCTCAGCACTTAAGAAATTGGAAAATTTGCCTTGTTACAAACTTGCTGAGTTAGAGAGTCAGATAATTCAATGTAGGTGTAATGTAGCTGTAAATCCATGTTGTGGCCTGAACTTCCACTGTAGTCAACAGAAATTAAGACTTGAACTAATGGATTGAGTTCAGGCATCTCTTGTACCTTTTTAGGTAGCCTGTGGTTCTTTATAGTCTCACAGGATCTCAAGGGACAGGAGCTACTGGAGAACTTCAGAACTTTTTATAGGTAGGATAACTTTGGGCATCCCAAGTGACACTAGATGCCCATGTTTAAGCAAGTGAATCAGGCACCAGCCAACACAGTTAATGGAGTCTGACAGAGATATTAACTCAGTTTTAAGTAGAAATCTACATTTTTTTCAACTGAAGAGCTCTAGATGACCTCAGAAATCTGAAACATTTCCACTGGACTAGCAGATATGCCTAGGTTTGTGCTGTCCTTCTGAGCTAGCAGTCAGGGGCCTGGCCTGTGGACATCTCAGAAGGCACTAAGCACCTCTGAATAGGCAACTAAAATATTCCAACAGGAGGGACTTCACTTGTCTATATATAAGGATATGATATACTTACAGGTGATTTGGAGTATCCTTCCCAGCTATGGAATCTCAGAATCATAGAATGCCTGGAGCTGGAAAGGACCTTAAAGTTGATTCAGTTCCAACTCCTCTGCATGGTCAGGGACACCTCCCCCAGCCCAGGTTGCTCCAAGCCCCATCCAACCTGGGCTGAGACACTGCCAGGGATGGGGCAGCCACAGCTTCTCTGGGAAACCTCTGCCAGCATCTCACCACCCTCAAATGAAAGAATTTCTCCCTAATGTCTAACCTAAGTCTCCCCTCTTGAACTTGTAAACCATTTCCCCTTGTCTTCTCACCACACTGTGTAAAAAACATTACCCTGGCTTTCTTGTAGGGCCCCTTCAGATGTTGGAAGGTTGCTATAAGGTCACCTCAGAGCCTCCTCTTCTCCAGGCTGAGCAATCACAACCATGGAAGCTTGCACACCTCTTGTCAACCCTGATTTGTATCTGCTAGGCTGTTCTCGATATCTTTAATATCTTTAATTCGATGACATTGGACAACAGGTTAACACATGGTCTTAGGTGCTGGTATCAATAAGACATAAGATAGTTACTTGCTTTAGCTGGTGAGACCCTTAAGCACTGTGCATCAGTGCCAGTCACTACATAAGAACTTGTGGTGAAAACTTAAGAGGTATTTAGTCACTACAGAGGGGGGTGTTTAATGATCACAAATAAGAGAATGTCTTTTATATATATATATACATTAAAATATACAAATAAATCTAGACTCAGGGATTGCCTGTGTGTGCCACGTGTGCAGCTCATGCATTCATATTTAAGTAGTTCTAGTGGGAGAACAAAGGATGTTCCTGGACATTCCCATTACATTGTAAAGATCTTCCAAGAATAATATGCCTGAGAATAAAACAATAATTAAAAAACCACAAATGAAATCAAAGCGATGCTGCCAAAAGCCTTAAGCACCGCAGGTTTATGAGGCATGAAAATATAGCAGCTTGAGTAAAGATGTAAACTATTGCACTGCACCCTTTTAAAATCTCACACTTCAAAAAGCTGTGTAAATTCATTGCACTGAAAATTTGGAGGGATAAATGCTGGATCTCTGGTCAGAAATGTTAGTCTTTTTCTGTTAAATCTGTGTGAATGCATGCAAGCTCAAATTAAGGAGAGCAGATAACCAACTGCACGCTAGAGATGAGCAGGCTGCTTAAAGCTACCACATAATCAGTGAAGCTTTAAAAAAAAAAAAAAAAAAAAAAAAAAAGAAGAAAGAGAGAGAGAAGAAAACAGCTTGAGGCCTTTTTCCTCCTTCCTCTACAATGTGACATCATTGTATATGACACAACACCTTGGAAGGAACCATATGGGGAAATGCAGACATGTTGCTAACTAAATGTGAGCTCCTTCACAATGAAAAAATCTCATTGCTGGCCAAGCCCTGGATGGTCTCATAAAAAGCACAGTTCATACAGTGGAACTGACAGTTCTACTTCAAGGACATTTTTCATGTCTAGTGTGCTTTTTGTACAGTATTTGGAAAGGCATGCCAGGAACATAATGCTGGTTTTCATTTAGATCTAATCATAAAGGGTTGATTCAAACTCAGTACCCTAAAATAAATGAGATGTTCTGATGCAGGTTTTTGCTTGACTTTTTACAGGATGATCTTCAGATGTCCTAGTCAGTGTTAGTTATTCTACTGATTTGATGAATATATATGTCTTCTCTTTGTCTTGCAATGTCTCTTCAGGTTCACGTTTGTATATCTTTCTTTCACTCCTTCTCTGTTTTGCTACATACTGACTTAAATAGAGCTTTGGAGTAGAAGTTCAATTTAAATTTCCATCTATTATATTTTCATTACAGTCATTATCAGTAGCAGCAATAGTAATAGTTGTAACAGTCTATTTCATTGTATACACTTAAATGGCCCACTGTTTCTTTTCCAGGGCTATTCAGAATGTTTAATTATTGTATCTGAGGACATGAATTTCTTCAGAACAATTAATAAAATACCTTATCTTTAACACTGGGTCTTCTTGGCAAATATTCATGTTCACAGCAACTGGTTCCAAAATTGACTTAGATGGCTTCAGTAGAAGAGAAGATCCTGACAGCCTTAGATTGAGTGTTAGTAGATGAGAAAAGGATAAAATTAAAATGAGGAAGCTGTCTGAACAAGTATGTATTTGTGCATTAAAAATTATGAGAAGAGTAGTTAAAAGTTAAAAGAACTTCCCATGGAACACATCATTTGCATTTCAGTGAGTAGTAATGGGATGGGAATCAGGAATTTCTCAGAGTTCCACCATGAGATATTCCCTTTCCTTGTCAGTCCCTAAATTAAGAAAAAAGAGGTTGGACCCTAATTTAGCAAACATTCACATTCAACTGGGCTGAAATACCACAGAAACCTATGTAAATCATTGGAACGACTTAGATAAAATTAAATGTGATTTTTTTCCCATCTTTAGAGACTAAAATCTATACTTAATTTTAATGATCCATCTCATAAAAATGACTCATGAAAGCACTTAATCATGTGCTTGATTTTCATTTAAGTCTGTGGTGAAATTCAATAGGAATTAGTAAAATTGAAGCATGCCTTTAGGTTTAAGCATGAGCTTAAACATGTTCTCATTTAGGTACATTGTTCTGAATGGGTTTTGATGGACCTTGATGATTTGGAACCTAGAAGAAATATATTGTTTTTTCACTTTACAATTTTATCAGGAACCAAGACACACATAGACACACAAAAAAGGAAAAAAAAATAATAATAATAAAGAAAAATCAGCTGAAGAGTTATGAGACCACAGAGCTTGTGGGTTCTATAAAAATGTGGCACAATGGGTCCAGATTATTGGGTTTTGAGCAGAATATTTTTTTCATTATTTATTTACCCTTTTGGATGCTACTTACATGTACACTCTGCCATGTAAACCTGATGTATGCAGACTAACACAGCTTCAGCAGCTGTAGGCCAACTTCATCTCTGGGGTAAATGTGTTGCCTGGAGGGATATATTTGATTCATAATGGCTTCAGATAAATTACAGGGAGTGCTGGAGTGTTATTTATGTTACCTCTGAAAGTTCATTGAAATTGTTTAGATCCAGATCCCTCAAAGGATACAAGTACAGCACAGGTTAGATTTATGGGGCCAAGTCCAGGTGAGTGGTCCACAAGTTCTGCCCTCAACTTTCATCAGTCACTTTCTGTGGATGTTCAAAGAGGTTGCGTAGAGTCTGTACAGTGAATTTACTCTGTAAACCATTGCTCTTTAACTGGGTTTACATCTAAGGGTATCTGAGATTTACTGAGTAAAAGCAGATCTATATCCCCAGTCTTGTGGGTAAGATTTTTGTAAAGCAATTAGAGCACTTCACCAAGAAATGGAAAGCCTGATGTAGTCAAAATTAATTTATTACATTTCCTAGAAGTGTGACCTTATCTATAGGCACTCTTAGACTCTCATTCAATGCTCTATGGGCATGGAAAGGAATCAGGAAGCTGGAAAGACAGAAGGAGAAAGAATTGTAAGAGATCAGGGATTTTCCATCCCATTTATTTCCTGGGCTACTATGAGGAAGGAGTAGCAATACTTCTAGACCCAGGGGAAAAAAAAAAAAAAAAAAAATTAAATGGATGATAATTAAGGATTTTACCTTAGACAGAAAAATCTCATCTTCCATTCAAGTGAAAGCACCTGTATAATGTAGAAGAAAATAGTGATTGAGTTAAAAAACATTGGGAAATGCTGTGAAAAATTAGTTATAAAGACAGAAAAAGATATTTTAGTTAAAAGTATTACTTAAATTATATTTATAAATAAAACTATTTTCCTTCAAAAATTATAAAATAAAAATTTAAAATTTATATTTAAGTAGTACTTATTTCATATTTCTTTCATTTCCATTTGTTTTATTTTATAGTAGTTAAAATTCACTTACTAGTTAAAAGTCCATACCTTAAAATGATTTTAGAACTGAATCTTTAAAAATCATTGATTTCTATTCTTTATTCCTTGTGGTGTTTTCCATTGAGAGGCAAATTTACCTAAACATTTTCTGCATCTTATGTATTTATATATTTAAGTCTTTTACGATATTAACTCAGAGGCTTTCTGAATTGGTAAAATACTAAGTGAGCCAGTTTCCACTGGTCTATCAGGCTGGGAGATAAAATTTGAAACACTAATCTACCCACTATTAGGTGGATAACATAAAGTTAGATGTGCAAGCAGAAAGTGGGATTGCACTGGGCTTAATATTTGACTGCCATTATCTGTGGGAGTTTAGAAATGAAAAGACAAGAAAAGTGTTTGAAGGAAAATTAGAGATACAGAGCAGCGAAATCACTCAGCTGATATTACTTAATTTTGAATATACCAGACACAGAGTACATTTGAAAATAATATAGCAGAGAGATATCCACACCACACTGTCAGATAATGAGGCTTTGAAGAGGATTACCAAAATAAAAGTTGAAACTGGGATTCCTATGTCTGTACTTAAGCGTTTGTTTGAATGTTCTGAATTTTACAGGAGCACAGATCTGAAAGGGCTCCTGCTCCCAGATCAACAGCTCGAACCTCCTGTTCTGGCAGTATATCACACTGTCTAACACCTCTTATAAACAGGTCATGAACTTAAATACAAGATTTTCTTCCTCTTTTATTGGGGGGAAGTTGTTCTAGAATTTTGTACCTCTGCTACTTAGAAACCTACTGCTGATCCCCAGTCTACCAGGATTCATAAGGCTAAGAATTAAGCACATAATTTTTCACATTGAAGTCCCAAAAGGCTGTTGAAAGGCTGTTTTTAAGAGAAAAAAAGACCACATTTAGAGACTGACATAAGAAACTGAAGCCCCAGGGGTATATTTTCAAAATGGTTAAATGCATACCTCTTCTGAAGGGTTAGGGACATCTGACAAGCAGGAGAAAAGCTGAATGTATTGTGAGGACTTATTACTTCTAATCTGCTTTAACTATGGAATTTCTGCATTGTGCTCCACTGAATAATACAGATGCAGTTTAGTGCATTTCCAGATGTGTAAAATACAGAGTTTTGAGCATTGCCCATGCTCTATTCAAAAGTGTGGCCAGAATCAACATAAGAGACGTTTAACTATATGTAGGTGTGCCTGTGCTGTTGCTAATACACCTGCTTGGTACAAATGTTGCTACATGTCTTCTGTTTGGGCATGAGGTTGAGAAGTTTACTCTGAGTTTCCAGAAAATTTAGTCAATGTGAGCCACATGCATGTCAAATTACTATTTTTCATTATTATTTTTGGAATGGTAATGTAAAATGTTATTTCAAAACACAAATTAGACCCTCAACTCATTTTGGTTAACTGGAAAATGTTTGCTGCAAGGTCATGGTTTATTTTGAAAAATTCCCATAGTCTTGACTTTTAGCTTGTGTTTCCTCTTTTCTTCGCAAAACAGCTGCCAAGCAAAACAGGAGAATGTGTTACATGAACTAATCCCAACCACTTGTCTCTCAGAGGGTTAATGTTACTTTCTTTTTATTTCCTTGCTTTTACCCCCGCGCTGACTAAAAAGAACACCCAGGTTCAATGAGTGACAAATCATTACAGACCGTACAGTGTAATTAAAAAGCACAGCCATTGATCAGCTATGAGCTAAACCTGAGACAAAAAAGTGAGAGACCCAGAATAGCTGGCAAAACTTCTCATTGAATCTGTCTGAAATGGAAGATGTTCTCCCTGGAGGCATGGAGCGTGGCCCATTGTGCATTTCCATTAGAGATACATCCTGACTCAGAGCATGCCATTGATGTTGGCCTATTTATGAAAGGCTGTTGAAAGAGGTTTCAGAGTTAATTGAAAAGAGCTGTTTCTGAAGTAAAGTAACTTCAAACAACACGGCTCTGAAATGTGTTCTAATGGACTGGAAATCAGTGAATTTTCCATAGTGCACATGAAATAGAAATGGGTGGCCTGAACTGAAAGCTGTGTTGTCATTTGATGAGACTATTAACTTTTATTATTATTATTAAGTTTGTTGTTGTTATTATTCACTATCAGTATCAATTCTAATGATTATTTTCACTATAGTTTCTCAATGAACAATGATAAAACAGCCTCATTCTTGATCAATTAGAGGATCATCTTCTAGGGTTTGCCAAGATTTTCGTCACCTGCCTTTATTTCACACATTTCCAACATAGGCTGCCTGCAAAAAATGTCAGACTTGTGCCAGTGTACACAAAAGGAAAAGCTCTTTCAGTTGTCAGGTGGGAAGAGGTTCCAAGGTCCTCTTTTACCAAGGTATGTTGTGTTTAAAATGTGTGTATTCTTAAAGATATTTCCATTTTTAAATTAAAGCATATGCCTAAATCCAAGCATGTGTTTATTCAGGCCTTTGTTTAGTCTCTGCCCTGAGCTGAGGTCTTGCACATAAGTTAGTACTTAAGTTCATGTTTAAATAAAAGCCTTCTCAGCAAAACATGCACCTGAATTCCATAAATATAAATAGTAGCTGAGTATATGCCTGAATCTCAGCTTGTGATTAAATACTTTCCCCATCTGAAACCAACTTACTTTTAAATTATTTTTTAAACTTTGGCAATGCTCAATAAGAATAGGAATGGCTAAGCTTCCTTCTTTTAAAATCTTTTGCTGGAATTAAGAGTTATCAAGAAGTAAGATAATTCCTTGCCGTTGACTTAAGTAACACCTCTATGGTGTTTGGGTAACATGGAACAAGATCAGAATTCTGACATCCTTCCTCAGTCTGATTATTACCTAATATCTTGAGAAAATTCATAAACTTCAGTGAATGGCAGGGGAAAGGTGAGAATAAAGGAACCCATCACTCAGTACAGCACAAGGAATAATCAAACTTCTGACATACAGCTTGAATAATGATGAGTATTTTACACTTCCATACTGCTCTTAATACTCAAAGTAATTCACAGGTTCTGTTGAAAACCTTCCATGTTCCATTAAAAGAGATGACCTCAGTGACATTAATTAACTTCATCTCACAAAACTCATTTGAAGTAAGGAAGAGCCATTGTCCCTGTTTTTAAATAAGGAATGAAATACAAGGAAAGGAAAGACTTCACACAAAACTTTAAAAATTAGCATAAATGTTTGTATCATAAAAACAACAGCTACAAACAAACAAGCAAAACCACACAAAAAAGCCAAGAACAATGGAAAACCACAAAAAATACTTCATTTTTAAATAAATAGAAATCTCATGCTTTAGGGCTGTAGCGACATTTTGACATCTGCTCTGATTTTTGAAAATTTGTGGCAGATAATCATGGATTAACATGTGCTTAACTTACCTTTGAAGTTATAGGGAGTAGCTACATACATAGATTAAGAATGTGCTACTTGTTCTGCAGAAATGAGCACAGGCTGTCAAAAAAGGAATGTGATGAAGTCTGTGGTTGGAAGCTGAACTCAAGGACATCGTAACTCCTTACTTCAGTAGCTAAACAAATAGTCTGAATTTTCTGAGGCATTAAACATGGAGTAGAGAGATTTAACTTTTCTAACACTCCAACCCCTCTAGCTGGAAGAGAGAGAATTAAGCACTGAAGCTGGGATGACCAACAGCTGATGAACATACCTAATGTAGACAAAAAAAAGGAATTCATGTATGTGCCCAAGAAACATATTTTAGACTTAGGGTTAAATCCCTCTTCAGAAGTAGGGTTCAGAGCCTGAGAGATTCTCCTCATATGTTGACAAATGTATGCACTTGAAGAAAGAGGACATTTAGGACATCCAGATGTGAGGCTTGAACCTGCACTTCCTCTCTTCTGGAGAAGTGTTCCAACCACTTGGAAAAAAAAAAAAAAAAAAAAAAAAAAAAAAAAGGGGGGTGTATTTTTCTTGGCATTTCAATCAAAGCATCCAAGAACTCACAGACCCCGAGTCCAGAATGTGAGGAATAAAAAAGCTTAACTCTAACATTTGAGGGTGGATGTGTCTTTACTCCTTTCTCATTCAGGCTCCTGGAGCATTCTGGGTTGGATTCATCTGGCCAAACATACAGTTCTAACAAGTCATATTGTCACCTGGAAGTGCCTTTCCTTCTCTCTATCAGTTATAAGGGAGGTGAGGATGACAAATGCAGATATAAAACATTTTGATGTAGGCTCCCAGGTTTTGATTCCTTTGCCCACACATGGATGCTTAGGGCCATTTCAGATGTCCCCAGTGTCCTACCTACTCTTCAGCTGCCATACATTGCAGGCAGGATATAAAATGTGCCCACATATCCATCCTTCTTCTATAACTCCTTTTATGCTTTCTATATACTTTCATATTCCTAGAATAGGTGGAAATCCTCCTCCTGTTCTCAGGTCAGGAAGCTGTGTCACACACACTCCAAGGGTGCATGCTCAAAACCTTATGAGTGAAGAAGGACAAAAATCACAACTTTAATTTCTTGAGATGTGCTCAAATATTACACAATGCATACTTCAAATTAATGCAAACAAAGTAGTCTGAGAAAGACTCATATTAGAAGTCCTTAAAGTCATTCACTGGTTCTTTACCTTTAATGAGGAGAGCAGGTCCCAGGCTGTGTCATAAGCGTTAGTCAAAGACCCACATCCACAGTGTCAAAGCATTTGGTCTTAGAAGACATTTTTAACAAAAATCGTGGGTGCTTATATTCCTAAGCAATACAGACAGAGTTTTCCCAGATTGTTGTCATGAACTTAAGTTTATTAATGATAGCTAAGGACCCTTCATGCTCTGCTGATGCTGAAAATCTGATTTTTAACTTCCATAGACGTCTGAAGAAGAAGCTATGATGAAGCCTCTATGAAAAGAAAATCTTCACTTTAGAAGGATGTCTATCATGACTGTAACTCTGTTCCAGTGAGATTGTGTTGACTTCACAGTTTTATTTCACAGATTATTTTTTGGAGACTGAATATTGGTGAGATGTGATGCCTGTGTTATAGGCAAGAAGAAAAAAAAATACACTGAATCTTAGAATCATATGATAATATTTGCTGTACTTTTTTGTGATGACTTTTACAAATAGGCTGATTGGTTTATTGTAGAATTAATTAATTATATTCAGCCCGGACATATTTAAGGTAAAAATACAAGAGTCATCCTCCTTGGGAAATAACAGTTGTTAAATATTTGGTAAATAAGAGGATGATAGAGTGAGATTTTGGGAATGTCACCCTGTGGACTCCAAAAGAACAGTTAAGGATAATGACAACCTCAAGGTTAGAAACCTAGATGACCATCTTTATAAAGTTCTCACCAAGGTATTCTGATGTTGCTCAGCAGGTAAATGGTAGCAATCTGAAATGAACAGCGCTTTCTCAGAATTTAACTTCAGGAAAAAATTCAGACTGAATGTCACCTAGTCATTTAATTGAATCAGAAATTAATTCCCTTGGGTCAGCTGAGATCGAAACATAAACCTGGCTGTAATCAGCATAACAATGTTACCTGAAATTATGCCTCTGAATGATAGCACCTAATAGAAGTGGAGGGCAAAGTTTCTCTAAAAAGATATTAGAAAAATGTTCTGCCTTTTCTATAGCCTTTGATATTGGGCAAGGTGTTGTTTGCATATTCCAAAGTGAATTGTAAAACTATTGGGTTTTCATACAAATAGACATCTATAACCTTCAGATTTCATTGTCCTTCTTGAAGCAAACCAAAAATATCAACAAAACTACAATTCCAAAAATAAAAAGGTGGAATCAAATCAACCTTGTTGTTCCTTAGTATGGAAATGTATGACACTTTAAATACAATGGGTTTATTAAAAGACAACAGACAGATCTTGTATTGTAATATTTGTATAATCATCTGCCTTTTCCATCTTCTCCTGGAACTTCTGCCCATGGTCAGACTCAGAGCACAAAGACAAGGTATGCCAGCAAACTGCTGATCTCTCAAAGGAGAATCTTATGGTCTGCTAGAGTTGGTTTGAAAATAAAAATCAACAGAACAACAAACAGTGAGGTCTTCAGGTCATCCAGCCTGGAAAGATTGCATTAGAAGAGGGTGTGGGTTCCCCAGTAAAGCATTATAATACCCGAAAAAGTATTGATGTAAGCATACAGATCTGGATATGAAACTAGAAAAATCACAATAAACCTAAACCAGTGTGGCTTTAAGTGTGTTTTAAGTTTTGTACATAAAGAGGAGAGGGGAAGAAGAAAGGAATGCCTATAGATAGATATCTTTGTTAAAAAATCAATGAGTCAGCACTGGAGGATACAAACTTAAATCAGTTTTTGATTTCTCCAGTAATGAAAACATTATAGAAGAACTGGTCAGATAAAGTAGTTTTGGAATGAATTATTAATTATGAACTGCTGAAAACCTCTCTTACAAAACTGCCAGTCAAAAATGACACTTCATTAAGCATAGATTTGAGATATCTCAGATTTTATAGGCTTTCAGAAAATCCAGAGCAGAACTGTGAAGAAACTCTAGTTCCATTCTTGCTTGCCTCTACTGGGAATTCTGAGACCTGGGGAGCTTACAATTACATCTTTTGGACCTACTGCAGCTTGTGGGCCTCCAGCTTTTTGGACAGACATATCTGACTACATCTCTCCCATTCCACTTAGGAGGCACCGAAGCAGTTTGCAGAAATCTACTTGGTGGAGATTTGCTGCAGCTTAACTCATACTGAAGGGGGCAACTTGATTCAGCTCCCTAAACTTTGGCACTTTCTTTAATTTAAGATCCCTTAGGGCATCTCCATCTTCAACACAGCAACAGCAGACACCACAGGACCTGTGAGAGACATATGCTTTTTTAAGAAATTGGAGGCCAGTAGCACACCTGATAGTGTTTGACATCTAGAATAATGGAGCAATTGAATATTTGATGAAGTGGCAGCTGCAATCCCACCTTTGCTTCCTCTTGTGTTTAATAAAAATATCAAGGAAGATTTTGCTGCACAGTATCTAAAGCACTGTAATAATTTGCTAAATAACTCTGATGTGATATTTGAGCTAACTGCACTCTAAGAGTAAAATTAACAGTAAGAGCAAAAGAACAGAATAAACAGCAGTTGTTAAATTACTTATTTTTTTTCCATCAATTACTCTGATGAATTATTCACAACTTTTAGAAAAATAATTGGTAAATTCTTATTCAAGTTCAAAAAACTTGGGAAAGGTAACTACGATGTTTTCCTTGATTAGGGTTAGATTGCAAACTTTGAGGTACAAACTCTCATCTGTACTACAGAAACTGCACTTCCACAGTTTCAGTTTTATAGATCCTACTGCGTTATAAATACAGTAACTAAAAATAAATGAATTCGTAAACATGTTTATCAAAATCTATATAAATAAATTTACAATTTATAAATAAATTGTAAATAAATATAGCGTTATATTATAAACATATTAATAAATGAGTACAACAGTTAATAGCAAATGGGGTTCATGCAAGCAACCGTTTTTTTGTCTTTCACCTTTAAAGAAAGATCCTAAAAATTGCCTTAAGTAAGATTTAAGATATGTACATGTGAAAACAAGTACTTAGTATCAGTAGATGTTTAGTTAGGGCATAATCTCATTTTTTGATGATGCGTCATCCTCCATCTGTTTTCTGAAAAAAAGGAAAAGCACAATTTTCTGCTGGTAAAAATACATCTAAAACCTTTATTTGGCCATTGCTTGCTAAGATGCTTCTTTAACATGTCTTTATTAAAAGACCTATTCCCAAAAAGCTCAAGGGTGCTCCATGCAGGTGGACTATTGTTAAGAGTCTTTCTTCCTTTGAGTACCTGAAGGGGCTACAGAAAAGATGGAGAAGGATTTTTTATTAGGACATGGAGTGAAAGGCTGAGGAAGAATGGCTTTAAACTGGCAGAGGGTAGATTTAGGGGATATTAGGGAGAAATTCTTTCCTCTGAGGGTGGTGAGACATTGGCAGAGGCTGCTCAGAGGAGCTGTGGCTGCCCTATCCCTGGACATGTTCAGGGTCAGGTTGGATGGGGCTTGGATCAACCTGGTCATCTGGGAGGTGTCCCTGTCCATGCATGAGGGATGGAACCAGATGATCTTCAAGGTCTCTTCCAGTCCAAACCAGGTTGTGATTCTATGATTCTAGTATCACTAACTCATCTCTCTCAAATGCTCTCTTGTGGTGGTATCATATTAAATTTGGTTATCTACAAAGGTACATTTTATTCTCCAGATGATGATGTGAATAGCCAGATTTAATAGGCCCTGCTCTGAGCAGGTTGAGATAGATGACCTGCAGAGACCTCTTCCAATCAAAATAATTTTGTGATTAGATGTGATAAGTGAGTTAGTTTAACCCTGAAGATTGCCTTTTTGATTCTCCTGTTGCTTTGTATTCTCTTTGGTGGATATATGAAAATGAAGCCTTAAATATGAACATCAGCTAGACCACCTGATTTAATTGCAGAAACATCACCATTCACACCAGCAACATGACTTTTGAAAAATAGTTGTCCATTAGAAACCAGAAATATTGTACACATTTAAATACAATCTACAAACTAATCCATGTAAAAATAAAAGCTCTTCTGTTAATGCAAAAAAATATATAATAAAAAAATTGTTATCTATCAATGGATTGGTGGAAAAATAGCAGTATTTCGAAGACAATTTTCTGAACTCCAGAAAGGAGTAAAGTGTATACAAAGCAACTTCATAAATAATGCTTGCTTTTCTATGCATATATATGCCCTTATGTATCAATTCACTGGACCATATTACATTACACAAACAGAAATACTAATGAGAGTGTGTTTGTCTCTGGCTAACTATAATTTCCCTTCAGCTGCTGAATTTCTGTGAAATTATCCGTTGCTTTATCCTCTAGCCTGAAGTATTAATCACAATTCCTTTCAGAACAACTGCCAAGTTTATCAGTGCTTCTGCTTCAGAGCAGTAGGTAAGCAATATATTATTCACCTTCTCCATCCATCAAGCCAACTCGTTTTGAAGTCAGAGTGGGAAAGTTAGCTCAATTAAATAAGAACATGTTAAATATAACTTTCCTCCTTACAAGCTGACTTTTAGGAACATACTCCACCTGCTTTTTTAATTTATCTGTGAATTTTTTTTTTTTTTTTAAATTTTTTTTTTTTTTTTTTTTTTAACTGATAACCTTCTTTATGGAACGCTTCTATATATAACTAGGGAGAAAAGAGCAAGTAAGGAGAGACAGGAGGTTCCCATTTAGTGTAAATTGGCCTAATTCCACTTATCTTGCTAAAAATCCCTTTTCTTCTTCATGTATTTTAATCTATAACTCCAGCTAATGCAAAAAGTCAAAGTGTATTCAAGATTCTTGATAGCTCAGGTACATCTCACTTGTAATTCAGAGACAGAATTGTTATAAAAAATGAAATGGGCAAGATATAATGAAAAAAAAAAGTATATTTTCATCTAAGGTAATATCCAAATATAGAGGGAGGGAGGGAGGGAGGGAGGGGAAAGGGGGAAAGGAAAGGAAAGGAAAGGAAAGGAAAGGAAAGGAAAGGAAAGGAAAGGAAAGGAAAGGAAAGGAAAGGAAAGGAAAGGAAAGGAAAGGAAAGGAAAGGAAAGGAAAGGAAAGGAAAGGAAAGGAAAGGAAAGGAAAGGAAAGGAAAGGAAAGGAAAGGAAAGGAAAGGAAAGGAAAGGAAAGGAAAAAGGAAGGAAGGAAGGAAGGAAGGAAGGAAGGAAGGAAGGAAGGAAGGAAGGAAGGAAGGAAGGAAGGAAGGAAGGAAGGAAGGAAGGAAGGAAGGAAGGAAGGAAGGAAGGAAGGAAGGAAGGAAGGAAGGAAGGAAGGAAGGAAGGAAGGAAGGAAGGAAGGAAGGAATATATCACCACTAAATTTTCAAGTCAGTCTATTCTGAGATAAGTTTCTACATGAGCACTTCTGAAACATACAAGCAAAAGAAAGTACAACACAAAATCTAGCTATACAGGGCACTCAAGTTCACATTGAGTTTTTCAGTTTGAATACTCTCAGTGACATGGTCAAACAGTAACATCCAGGCTTTGTCTTGCATGGTAAATGGGAAGTTCAAATGAAGAATACTTTTGGCACCTTAGTTGTGTAGCTCAAGCCTGCTTAAACTTTGACATAACTCATTTAAACAAGAATTATCCTGCAACTGGGACACAAGCAATTTCCATGTAACTTATGCCTTTGCCACAGGCCATTTGCAAGACCTTTAACAAGTCACCTCTCTCCCTGGGAAACTCTCTGTGGGGTGTCTCAAAGCCATACTGAAACTCTTATTCTCAAGAGGTGCTGATCCTGAAAATTCTTTATCCTTCAATGGAAACAGAAGATTCCCTTTGGAGTGCAAGAAGTCTTAAATTTCTGGTTCATTCACTTGCTTCCAGCACTTTATGGGAGCAGAGAAACAGAAGGGTCAGATCCAGCAGATCAGTGTCACATTCCTTTCATTAATATCTCTGTGATGGGAGATTTTTCCTCATATATTTCCTTCCAGGAGTTCTAGAATCTGTTCTTCCCAAATTATAAGGAACTTTGTTCTCATTATCACTCTACCTTGAGGGTAGCTGACATTCATGTGTTCATGGGACAATGTCAGCCAGGATTTTGTGACCTGTCCTTGTGGGGCAATTCATCTCACCATTAGGTGTGAAATTTGGAATGTGATTCACTTGTCCAAACTTCAGTCATCCTGTGTCATCTGAGATATCCTCTGATGTCTGAAATATTTACAATGTGCCAAAGGATGGGTTTATCAGAGACTCGTACTGAACTGAGCCAGAGGAATACTTCAGAATACTTCAAAGCATTGCATTAGCTCCACCTCTTCAGGTATGGAAAGTCAATGAAACATCTCAGTGCTCAGTAGCTGAGTTTCTGACCAGGATCAACTGTCCCCTCACAAGAGTTGGAACTTGATGATCTTTAAGATCTCTTCCAACATAAACCATTCTATGAACCTATGACTTTATTGATTGGGAAGATTCAGCTGCCCAGACTTTGCCATCTTCACCTGAGATGCTCTGAGGAATCTGAGATATCTGGCAAATTCATCACACTATGATGTATTTATGATGTCTATGAAAGACACACCCTCTTTTGAATATGTTTTTCTGGAGATGTTCTTTTGGAGATACAGGAGCCAAGGAGATAAAAGTTTTCATCACCTAAAGTGACTTTGGATGCTTTTATAATTAGAACTTGCAGTATATCTCCATTGACCATATTGAAAGCTCAAATACCTGGTGCTCTTTTGTAATCCTGGATATAGACAATGGGATGCTTATTTACCTGTATACTGGACATTTATTTAGCACAATTTAAAATGTCTTAGTAAACCCTGTCTGGTCTCCAGCTGCCCTTGAAAAAAGACATGCATTTTAGAGGGTAATTGATACCTGTGATGGGTCAACTGAAACTCTCTCTTAAGCTCCCTATACCTCAAAAAGGACCCAATGATCCTTGAGGTCCCTTCCAACCTGGAATTCTATGAATCTGTGAAATTTATGTCTTAATAGCAGATTAAATCCCATGCACTGCAGAGCATTTGTGGAGAGCTGCCACATATTCACATTTAAACTTCACTGTTGAAGTACAAGCTCTTCAGTCTTAGCCCTCATCATAATCAGTGCAGAGAAATGGACACCTGCAGAAAATGATGCATTTCACTTGGAGGCAGAATTTCCTGATGTGCCATTGGGTCACTGTCTACAGATAACTTTCTCCAAAAACTGTAGTGCAAGGTTTGGCAGGCTATATCAGGTTCTTGAACATCTTAAAAATATATTACTATCAGTCTGTGCATTTGTGCAAAGTTTATGCAAGGCTGGCTGAATCACCAGTGCTAGAATAGTAATGATAAATACTTATGTCCTTGTGTTCTTTGTTCTTTCATTTACACTTTGGCCAGTATAATTCATTGTGAATTTATCTCTAAGGACTTATTCTGTGGAACACAGTACAAGCAGAGATAGTTCTTCAGGGTAACTGTAGGTTTATGAAAGCAATGAAATGCCACTCAGGAGATCCCTCCCTAACTGACAGAGTTCTCTCATTCTCTCCAGCTTACCATGAAGCTTGTGACATTTTCTTCTTCCCTGATTCCTTGATTCACCCTGTGGTGGTGAACGGGGCTGCATCCAGTTGGCGGCCGGTCACTAGTGGTGTCCCCCAGGGATCGGTGTTGGGCCCAGTTCTGTTCAATATCTTTATCGACAACCTAGATGAAGGGATTGAGTCCATCATCAGCAAATTCGCAGATGACACCAAGCTGGGAGGAAGTGTGGACCAACTGGAAGGCAGGAGGGCTCTGCAGAGGGACCTGGACAGACTGGAGAGTTGGGCTGATTCCAATGGGATGAGGTTCAACACAGCCAAGTGCCGGATCCTGCACTTTGGCCACAACAACCCCATGGGGAGCTCCAGGCTGGGCACAGAGTGGCTGAGAGCAGCCAGGCAGAGAGGGACCTGGGAGTCTGGATTGCCAGGAAGCTGAACAGGAGCCAGCAGTGTGCCCAGGTGGCCAAGAAGGCCAATGGCATCCTGGCCTGGATCAGGAACAGCGTGGCCAGCAGGTCCAGGGAGGTGATCGTGCCCCTGTACTCAGCGCTAGTTAGGCCACACCTTGAGTCCTGTGTCCAGTTCTGGGCCCCTCAGTTTAAGAAGGATGTCGAGGTCCTGGAACAGGTCCAAAGGAGGGCAACCAGGCTGGTGAAGGGACTCGAGCACAGGCCCTATGAAGAGAGACTGAGAGAGCTGGGGGTGTTCAGCCTGAAGAAGAGGAGGCTCAGGGGAGACCTCATTGCTCTCTACAACTACCTGAAAGGAGGCTGTAGCGAGGTGGGAGTTGGACTATTTTCCCAGACGACTTTCAACAAAACAAGAGGACACAGTCTTAAGTTGTGTCAGGGGAGATTTAGGTTGGATATTAGAAAGAATTTCTTCACGGAGAGGGTGATCAGGCAATGGAATGGTCTGCCCGGTGAGGTGGTAGATTCTCCGTCCCTGGAGACATTTAAAAAAAGACTGGATGTGGCACTCAGTGCCATGGTCTAGCAACTGCTCCGGTGGGTCAAGGGTTGGACTTGATGATCTCTGAGGTCCCTTCCAACCCGGCTAATTCTATGATACTATGATTCTATGATTCCAGTGGCACCAACTCTCAGAAAACCTCTTATCACATCCACAGGGAGCCACTCTCTCATCCTTGGAAATTGTAGAGAATGGATGAATTGGCTCTTGACAAAAAAAAAAAAAAAAAAGGGATGGAAAGAGAATTTAGCTGACTGTTCTGAATGCCTGTCCTGCTGCCTCTGAGACAATGCCACAGCCTATTTCAGGCATGTGTTTCTTTGTTCTAAAGTAACTTGACAATCTTGAAGGATGTTTTCAACCACAAAAAGGCCTTCATTCCAAGCTTAAAATGCTAGTAGGCAGGAGATGTGTTTTCTGGAGGAGGTAACAGACACCTTTGTTATATTTCCTGACAATATGACCTTAAACTGAAAAAGATATGAAATCATATTAAGGAAAATCTACTGAAAAAATAAATAAAGAAATAAGAGTCATACTTACACCTTGTTCAGGATAATAATAGCATCTACCTCCTATGCTATACTTTTTGGAATTTTGTCTGAAAACCTTTTGCTGAAATACCTAATGCCTTCTCTCCACTTTAGAAAAGCACAACTCAATCAAGAATTGCAAAAGGGGAGACAAGGAAACGTGAGATACCCAAGGATCCTCAGTAAATTAGTAGCAGAACTGGGATGTGGTTGCTTGACCTTGGCTAATTTCCACCAAGGCACTCTATGACTCCTCCTCCATCAACAGGACAGATGGATGAAATATGGTAGAAAGTCTTCTGGGTCAAGGTAGACAGGGAGAACATTCACCAAGCACCTCCATGGGCAAAACAGACTTGACTTGGGTAAGTTTAATTTACTTTATTGCCAATTAATGAGACAGTAGAACTAACAAATTAAAAGAGCTTTCCTCCCACCCCTCCCTTCTTTCTAGGCTTAACTTCACACCTGACTCTTCTACCTTTTCCCCCTGAGCAGTGCAGGAGGATGGGGAATGGGGGTTGTGGTCAGTTCATGATGCTTTGTCTCTGCTGTTCCTTCCTCCTCCTATTCTACCCTTGCTCCAATGTGGAGTCCCTCACAGGAGATACAGGCCTTCGTGAACTTCTCTAATGTGGGTCCTTCCTATGGTCTCCAGTTCTTCAAGCACCATTCCAGCATGGCTGCTTTTCCATGGACTGTTCCAGAGTGGGCCTCCCATGAGCCACAGCTCCAGCTCCTGCATGGGTTCCTCTCCACAGGTCACAGCTCCTACCAGGAGTCTGCTCTGGAATGGGTTCTTCACAGGCTACAGCTTCTTTCAGGCCACCCCAGCTGCTCCACTGTGGAAATCCATGGGTTGCAGAGGGATAGCTGCCTCACCATGATGCTCACCAGGAGCTGCAGGGGATTCTCTGCTCCAGCTCCTGGACCACCTCCTCTGCCTCCTTCTTTACTTGACCTTGGTGTTTGCAGGGCCACTTGTCTCCCATTTTCTCATTCCTATCTCACAGCTATTGCACAGACTTTTTTTTATCCTTAAATATATTATCTCAGAGGTGCTACCAGTGTCACTGTTTAGCTCAGGTTTGGGCAGCAGCAAATCTACCTCAGAGCCAGCTGGAACTGGCTCTGTCTGACATGGGGACAGCTCCTGATGCATTCTTGGAGAAGACACTCCTGGAACACCTCCTTCACCCAGCTCTGCCACCAAAACCATGTCACTAAACAAAATTCATGGGTTTAGAGATGGGTCACAGGTGGGAGATGACTGAAAAGAAGAATTACATATATATGACCCATTGAATCAGTTTCATTTTGGACATGAGTTTAAGCTAAACCACAATTATTGTTGGCACAAATTTTATTTATCAAGGTTTGTCTGCAAAGGGAAAAAACAAAATCAGGCTGACAAGGAGTTCACAGTGACCAAGGTACTCCTCTCTGCCTCTCTCTGGTTAAGTCTGTAACAAGCAATGAAAGAAAACTCAAGAGATGGCAGGATCAAAAATTGTGGCCATCACCATCCCTATCTGCCTCTCACATGGTGACCTGACCACCATGCTGGGCTCAGCACTCAAATTATCATTACTGAATTACTTCTGCCTGTTTTGTTGCAAAGCAAGGTAATCACTTTGTCCTGATGTCCCATGTACACCATGCTTCAAGTGAAATAACTGAGTTCATTGCACGTGCCCCAAAGTCTCTCCATTTTGACAAACATGTATTGAAACCAATGCATGTTTCTTTGCATTCAGTGCCAGAGACTCTAAGAAGTCAGGTTTCTAAGGTGTACCCACTAACTTCTAGGTATCCCAGGTGCATGGTCTTCTCAGAGCAGTTTTATTTGAACAAGATCCACAGCCAGAGCAGCAACAGATCTAGGTTCAGAACAAACACCCTGAATTTCTTTCATCCCTACTGAAGCCAGCAGGGCTTGATGATCTCTTTAGATTCACTCAGATCTTAAATTCTTCTGTATAGTCCTTGCAAAAAGGGAAATCCATAGTCTGGATTCTTGTGATGACCATTCAGCTTGTTCAACAGCAAGATTTCCATTTTGCTTCTGTTCTATGGGCATATTTTCTCATTGTGCTCTCCAGCACACATGTAACTCACAAAACGATCTGTTCCAGCTCAAATTCATTAAATTTAACCCTCATTTTTAACCCTCATTCAATGTTCTCATTCACCTCTGAACTTTTTAGAGCTGGACTTCAAAATCCAGCAGCTGCCTATCACATACCACTCATACATTTCCTTTAGTGTAATCAATTTCAACCTCTGACATGCTGGTTGTTGTAGTAATAGTCACTTTTTGTCATTTTCTATAAAGTGCAAATGCTACAGGCCCTTCAGACACTGTCTGCTCTACACACATGCTGAACCCACCTTTAAAAATGTTCCTCATAAATCTTTTCTGTCACTTCTGCTTTGCTAAGATTAAATTGAAAAGAGGGGGAGGGGGAAGAAAAAGATCCTCTAAAAAGCCATTTTGGGTTTTGCTTTATGACAATTCATTAATTTATTTTTTTTTTAGTTTTACTTTATTTTTAATCATAAGCTAGGTTTTTTTTTTTTTTTTTTTTTTTTTACATTGAAAACCCAAGTTATTATTTCCTGGAGGTTTACACTCAAAACCTCAGATTGTCAGTTCATTTAATGTCACTTTACTTTATGCTTCATGCCAGTTTTAAGGCTCAGCAAGAATTGACAATGTGATTCTTTCACAGCACCACCTGACTGTGTTTTCTTTGACAGAAAGATTTCAAATCAAGGATTTAATAAACTAGCAGCTCTTCCAGTTAGCAGTGAAATATTCTTTCAATTCCACCACTTAAAGACATCAAACAGAACTCAGCTATACAGCAAAGATTATAGCTAAACCTGAAATACAGCTTATTTGCATGCACAGGACCACCAGGGTTTGACTGTAAGGGAGGGAAAAGATGAAGAAATGGAATTTTGCTTAAAGTGAACGTGCATGTAAATGTGCAGATGTCTGCATGCATATTACACATACAGAGGCATAGAAAGAAAGGACATGGGACTGGAGATGATGCACACAGTGGTTCAATTACTCATCTGTGAAAGTGTTAAGTAGGTGAAAGGCAGAAACCTGCATGCTGAGTTGGCTGGGAAAAGGTGTTACACCCTCTCAGACTGGTGGCATTGACTCCAGACCCTTCAGCATTGAGGTTAACACTAAATTCCACTGAGCTCCAATCCTTTACACCATTTTCCACTCACTGCCTGACCTATCTGCCATCCCAGCTTCTGAGTTTGGCCCAGCATTCGCACACCCAGAGGGGAGGAAATATAAAAAAACCTCCACTTGAGAAGCCTAGAGGGACCTTTAAGTGCTCAGTGAAAAACATTTTGTACGTCTGCCATTCTCTCCCTGCAGGGACATGTGGTTACACCTCCACTAAGAAATATAATGAAGAAGGAGGAAAAGGACAAAAGAAGAGCAGAAATTCTTCTTGCTAATCCACAGATGTTCTTCTGAGCCTTTGGTGTAAAGTCAGCATTGATAATGTACAAATACAGGGATTGTATACTGATGCAGATGGATTGAATTGGTGCCCGAGAGTGTGGTAGATGTAGATGAGATGTTAGGAATAAATTCTTTCACATGGAGGTGGTGGGATATTGGCACAGGTTGCCCAGAGAATCTGTGGCACCTTCCCTGGAATAGTTCAAAGCCAAGTTAGATGGGTCTTGGAGAACCCTAGTCTGGTGGGTGATATCCATGCCCATGGCAAGGCTTTGAAAGTAGATGATTTTTAAGATCCTTTCCAACACAAACTTTTCCATGGTTCTATGAAGAAACAGATCCTGGAGTGACAGGACCAGAGGTGGGAGGGTGGGGAATGGTTTTAAACTGAAAGAGGGGAGATTTAAGTTAGACATTAGGAAGAAATTCTTTAATTTTAGAGTGGTCAGACACTGGCATAGGTTTCCCAAAGAAACTGTGGCTGCATGCTCCCTGAGAGTGTCTCAGGCCAGGTTGGGTGGGCCTTGGAGCACCCTAGTCTATTGAAAGGTATCCTTATCCATGACAGGGAGGTGGGAACTAGATGATTTTTAAGGTCCCTTCCAATCCCAAACATCCTATGGTTCCATGAGAAAGCTGCAACACTGGTGTGATCACACCTCGAGTACTGTGTCCATTTCTGGGCCCCTCAGTTCAGGAAGGAGATTGAGGTCCTGGAGCAGGTCCAGAGGAGGGCAACCAGGCTGGTGAAGGGACTCGAGCACAGGCCCTATGAAGAGAGACTGAGAGAGCTGGGGGTGTTCAGCCTGAAGAAGAGGAGGCTCAGGGGAGACCTCATTGCTCTCTACAACTACCTGAAAGGAGGCTGTAGCGAGGTGGGAGTTGGACTATTTTCCCAGACGACTTTCAACAAAACAAGAAGACACAGTCTTAAGTTGTGTCAGGGGAGATTCAGGTTGGATATTAGAAAGAATTTCTTCACGGAGAGGGTGATCAGGCAGTGGAATGGGCTGCCCGGTGAGGTGGTAGATTCTCCGTCCCTGGAGACATTTAAAAAAAGACTGGATGTGGCACTCAGTGCCATGGTCTAGCAACTGCTCCGGGGTCAAGGGTTGGACTTGATGATCTCTGAGGTCCCTTCCAACCCGGCTAATTCTATGATTCTATGATTCTACGATTCTATGATCCAAGGAAAGGAGAGATTCATAGGATATGCTTATTTGTGCCTTCATTTCAGGACCTGTGCTGTAGCCAGCTGTGTTCTGAAATTCCTGAGCTGGGTTCACAGAAAAAAATGTGAACATTCTGAGAGAGCAAAGTGTTTCTGAGATGTGTTTTGGGTCTTTCTTTCCCTGAGGCCTTATTATCACTTATGGAAGATGTGGTAGTGATGACTTTCACACTGAAGTAGCTTTTTCTTCTTTCTGCTCCCAGCCAGCTGATCCAGCCCAAAATATCATGGTGTCAGCTCCTCTCAGGGAGGAATTTTTCTGCTCACACCATTACCTCTCCATTTCTGCTCCACCTTGCAACTTACTCAGGTAGTATTGACTATCTTTGCTAAGGAAGAATTCTTAGGAATTTTCTTGGAAGCAAACACTTTAATTGATGTTACTTAACTGAACTTACAGGCCTATACACATGACAATGCTCATGAAAATTAATCTGAATTAGCTTTTTTAAATGGATTAATTAGACTACCTTAAACTTCTATGTGGACACCCTTGTTCCAAATTAAAGAGGCTTAATTCAATTTAGGTGAATTAGCTTTCAAAGGAAACTAAGCCAAATTGAATTATAGCCATTCCAGTACACACAGGGATTTAAATTCATATGTTGAGGGTTCTAGTCACATTAATTAAGCAAATAGCTCTAATGAGTTGTTGTTGTCTCCCAGTTTTTTATTACCATCTTGTTAGCAGAAGTTACTAGTCCTCCTGTCAGACTCAGCAGAACAGAAGTTGTGACTGTACTTATCCTCTGAAGTTGCTTTGAAACCTTTCTTCATTAGCAGCTAATACACCAGACTGCAAACTGAGCAGTTGAGACACCTGGACACAAACTCTACCAGCTTTGCTAGAAATGTGATTACATCTGACAAGGAAGCAGGATGGAGAAACAGAGTGTTAGTATCTTAGATCATTCCAATATTTCCCAAAACTAGCCCCTGAACACCTCAGAATAAGTTTTTATGAAGTTCTCATGTTTTAAAATAAAGAGAGGAAGTGACAGAAATTCTTTGCCCTTTTTTTTCTAAGTTTGCTTCTCTTTAGAGAAGTTTCTTTAGAATGTCCTTATCACTGTAATCTTAATCAAATCAATCCCTATTAAACATGGACAAAATGTGCTCATGTGCTTTCTTTCCTTTCTTTCTTTCTTTCTTTCTTTCTTTCTTTCTTTCTTTCTTTCTTTCTTTCTTTCTTTCTTTCTTTCTTTCTTTCTTTCTTTCTTTCTTTCTTTCTTTCTTTCTTTCTTTCTTTCTTTCTTTCTTTCTTTCTTTCTTTCTTTCTTTCTTTCTTTCTTTCTTTCTTTCTTTTTCTCCTTCCTTCCTTCCTTCCTTCCTTCCTTCCTTCCTTCCTTCCTTCCTTCCTTCCTTCCTTCCTTCCTTCCTTCCTTCCTTCCTTCCTTCCTTCCTTCCTTCCTTCCTTCCTTCCTTTCCTCCTAGCCTCTCCTATGTTATAAAACCAAATCTTGAAAATCACTCTTTTTAAACACATTTGGCTGACATCCATGACATATACTGAAAATATCACCAGGAAAAGTATAATTCAAGTGCTGTGTGATTCCAGCTCACTATGAATTGTGGGGTGGTGTTTCTATGTCCTGTATGAGTAAATTATGTACGTAACCAACAGCTCCCACAGGGCAGATTTTGCAATGAGCTAGACCATTTCAAAATTCACCAGCCCTGAGTATTAGACCACTGCAAGTTGAAACTCATTTTTGCTCTTTGTCCCAGTAAATATCAAAGGATTCAGGCTGTTGTGAAAGAAGGTGCAAAGGGGAGTTGACTCCCCAAGTTAGGCAAAAATCATCTTCAGAACTCAAATGAATATTTTCAAGGGAGAAAGGAAAGAAG
Organism: Phaethornis superciliosus; assembly: GCA_023637945.1. Classification (NCBI taxonomy): domain Eukaryota; kingdom Metazoa; phylum Chordata; class Aves; order Apodiformes; family Trochilidae; genus Phaethornis; species Phaethornis superciliosus. The sequence goes on along the minus strand of JAJQWJ010000003.1, from coordinate 109,752,689 downwards.
CCTTGCTTCCTAAACACTGATCACAAAGGCACAGAAGTTACAGGCAAAACCAAAACCCTGTTAGACAAAAGTATAATTCTGTTGCTGGTCAAGTTCTTGACAAGTTTCTCTTTCTTTCAATAAGTAAAACATTGCACAATACTTACATCTGAGAAAAAAAAATTAGTTTCTTTCTCCTATGATGTAAATTGAAAGTATTTTCTCCCAGTCTGTTTGAACTTTTGTTTTGTTGCACCACAAGTTGACTAAAGGAGGGAGCCAAAACCCATTTATGTCATCAGGAGTAAGATTTGCATCTCTTAAATTTAGACAAGTAGAAGTTAGACACCTAAGGGATTAGACACAGGTAAAAGTTAGACTCAGGGTCAGGGGAGATCTTATTGCTCTCTACAGCTACCTGAAGGGAGGTTGTAGAGAGGTCAGTGTTGGTCTCTTCTCCCAAATAACTAGCAATAGGACTAGAGGAAATGTGTTTAAATTGTGCCAAGGGAGGTTTAGGTTGGATAGCAGGAAAAAATTCTTTACTGAAAGCGTGGTGAGGTATTGGACTGGGCTGCCCAGGGAAGTGGTGGAGTCATCATCCCTGGAGGTGCTCAAGAAGCATTTAGATGTGGCACTTCAGGATATGGTTTAGTGGTTGGATTAAGGTTGGACTAGATGATCTTGAAGGTCTTTTCCAACCTTAATGATTCTATGATTCTATTCTGTTCTAATCTATGTTAGTTACCTTAGGCTCCCACCAGAGTCAATGGAGGGAAGCCTTCTGTGGCAGATTCATTCTGTTTGTCTTAGGATCCATGAATCACCTTAAGAGGAGCTTGTCACTCTTCACTGACTATAAATGGAGCCATAAGGTGACAGATTCAGGTTTAAGCAGCTAGCTTGCAGATATTTAACTTAGGGCACATACATTTCACCCTGTGAAGCTTATATTTTATTTCTCCAAGCTGCAGACCCAATCTTATATAACTTCAGTAGCTCCAGTTATCCCTTGCAAGGCACTTGAAATGTGGAAATTCAGTCCTAACCTTTATATTTAAAGGTTTTCCTATCAAAACAGCACCTGTTTATAAGCAAAACCTCTCCATGCCCAGGAATTATGCTCTATTTCCAGAACATTAGTTTCCATCTCTGTCTACCCTCACTTTGTTTTTCCCATTCACTCACCCTCTTTTAGAGGATTTCCTGATTTCTCCTCCTTCTATATGTTCGGGCAAGCTGTTGCATGTGATGATTGGCCAAGCAGGCTGCTTTCTCCTTGGAATAAGAAGTGATTTAAACTCTCTTTCCCATAGTGAAGACACCGTTGATTATCTTCCTCTTCTTAGCTTCCAGCTTCCACAAAACTTGTCAGAACTTCATGGTTTTGAGGCATCTGTTCCTCTCAGTCAAATGTGGTTAAATCTGGGCAATGTGTTGGAAAATTATTTGAGGGAAGAAGAAGAGCAAGGATACATACAGATGAGGAGGATGTATTCTCTCTAAATTACACTAAACATATACTTCCTTCCAACTAAAAAAACAGGCACATTTCTAGTTCTAGTACAGACTTACAGAGGTAGAAAACACTTTTTTTTTTTTTTTTTTGGTTCAATTCCTCTCTTTGCATCGACAGTATAAGCTACAGCCAACAAAACCCACAATGCTATTTATTAATTTCTCTGGGTATACTGGCAAAAGTAGCTCTGCTTTTCTAGAGCAAATGTTCCAGTTTTGTCTTCAGCCCTTTTTTGTTGGACAGTTTTCTTAGAATATTTACATTTTATCCACTGGGCCCTTTTTTCTTTTTTCTTTTTTTTTTTTTTACCCCTGGGAATACCTTGGTTTGTTATGCCCTGAAACACAAAGCATTAACAGCCTTTTAGAGAGTCCCAGCACATGATGAAGGTAGCTACCTGCTCTGTTTTCCATAAAATGGGTGTTAATAGGCTCTAGAGGGGTCCCTCAGTAAAGAAACAGAGGAGTTCAAGCATTTATTGACTGGCTTGTATGGGGTAGGAATATTCAAAGTGGAACACAGGAGATGTGAAGAAAAGCCACACAAATGAGAAGCTACTAATGAAGTGTTTTTACAGTCAGAGTTCAACGTGTGAGCTTGTAAAAGCTGATTAACTATTATTGTGTTTTCACCTAACTGGTTTGATAATTTGTTGGTTAAATGGCTTGGGTGAGAAACCAGTGAGTGTCCTTGGAAACATGCTGGTGCAAGAGTTAAAGCCTCAAATCCACACGGAGGGGGTACGTTTATGTTATGGATCCACTTCTCTTTTAAGAGGTGAAAGAAAGAAGTAGCTGGAAAGTCATATTTTATTCTTACAGAATTTTCTTTGAGTCTAATTCAGTCGTTACAAAGGAAATCCTCTTTAAATTTTTTCACAGGAAAGGCAATTAACAAGTTAATTTACTTATTTTTCTTCTTTCATTCTTGAATTTCACTTTGTCTCTCTTTTTCTTCCAGTTTAATTAAAGGACTGTTTAGGAGAGACTATTCTGGGCTTGATTAACAATTAACTTGAAACAGTTAACTATCACATGAGAGCAGCAACAACATAACTGAGAAGACTTGAAAGAGCAAGTTGGAAAAATTGCAAGCCTCACTTCTCAAAAGAAAATGACTGGAAATCTGTAGTAGGGGACAGAGGAGAAGGCAATGGAGAAGCTTGTGGTTATTTGGCTTTTGGTTTTTTCCATAAAGTCTTCCCTTGTCCCCACTTCTGAATTTAAATCTAGGCACTTTAAATTGCTAACATGAGATCTGGGAATTCTATGGTGTTGCTGCAGACACATGTCTCTGAACCAAAGGCAGATCCTTGCAAATCCGACTGATTTCAGTCTGATGATGGTCATGACTGTCATGGAAACTGACTTATATGTTGGTGGTAAACCTTTACTGTGTTTAAATTACTAATGAGCCAAGTCTATGTGTCAGACATCACAAAAAGGATTCTGCAAATGGATTGGATGTAATAAATTACTCTGTAACAAACTTAACCGATCAGATTGCTAAAAGACGGGCTGACTGAAAAATCCTGATCCAAACAATGCAAGTGTATGAAAACTGGCGATCTTTTAATTAAAAAAAATATGTGTTGCAAGAAAAAAAAAACCTCTTACAATGATTTAGCTCACAAAATGCCTGTGAGGCCCTGATGGGAGCTGCAGCTTCTGTTCCCAGCATGATTTGCATTTCCCAGTCACACTGAATCTCCCATGATACTCTAAGATGTAAGACCCCAGGTCATGCCCACTGCTCCTTGTTTTGAGGGAAGAACCTGTGTACCACAGGTCATGCAGACTACAAAGACATACAAAATCCCATAAGGCACTGCAACAAAAAATGTTTCTTCATCAAAATAAGTTGATTTTCATCCTCCTTTTGACTAATAGTTTAGATTATTAACTTTATTCTTTTTCCATTTTCCAAACATCTCTACTAAAAAAAAATCCCTGAAGAAGTCACAAATCGATATGTTAACAATGTTAATTTACTTTCTTAGATGTAGTTCATAAAATCAAGCAGTTCAAGCAACCATCATATTGAAAAAGGAAGTTAAGAATGAAATAAACAAAATACCTGAACAATTAAGTTTGGAATGGTTCTCTGGACAACTGTAGTTCAACCTGATCAAAGCAGGGTGAACTTCAACATCACATCAGGTTTCTCAAGATCTTGCCTATCTCAGTTTGGATGATGTCCAAGGATGAAGATTTGAAGATTCCACAACTTCCTTGGAGCTCTGGTGCTCCATCTGATAATTTTCTCTATCTCTATTTTTTTTTTTTTTTTTTAAGATATATAATTATAATTTCATTTATTCTAACTTCAGACTTCAGTCATTTGTCTTGTATTTGTGCATCACAGAGTCTGGCTCTGTCATCTATGAAAACTCATTATGCAGATGAAAACAGCAATTAGACTTCTCCTTGTCCTTCTCAAGGTGGAACAGACCTAATCTCTTCAGTCCTACATAAAAGGTGATTTAGTCTCCAGCTACCTTAAAGGCCTCCACTGGATTCACTCCAGTTTCACAATATAGTGCTTCCCATAAACCAGGCACAGGGGAATAATCACTTAATTCAATCTGCTGCTACATTTTTTTTAATGTACCCAGTAAGAAATTGGCCTCCATCACTGCAAGGCTGCACTGCCTACTCATCTTTAGCTTGTTGTCCATCAAGCACCCTTTACCACACAACTGTTACATAGCCATTAAGGAAATTTCATTATATTGCTATGTCTTGGGTGCAGACTTTGAGTTTTGCCTTCTCAGTATCAGTCCTCTTCTCTGAGGAGGAGAGAGATTCAGGTATGGATTCTCCATCTGGAATAATCACATCCCTTTCTGGTCTGCAAGAATTAAAAAAAAAAAATATCAGAAATTAAAAGGTTCACAAAGAAAATAATCACCCCCACACTTATGGATTTTAAAGCCCCACGAAAATGAATCAAATTATGTGACAACTGAGACAGCAGAGAATGACATAACAAGGCTGACTATAATTTAAAGACAGACAAACTGAAATCAAAGTGCAGTCATGATTTTTGAGCACTGAAATATACAACCAGGACCACTGATGGAGTCTCTGTTATTTGATGTCTTCAGATTAGGTCCAGTTGTGTCTCAATGTGAACTGAGTTAGCCAAACACAAATTACTGATCTTGACACAGGGATGAAATGCAAGAGCCTGTAGTGTTCAGGAGAAACTGAATTATCTAATGGACTTTCCCATGTTAAAGCTTTTGGATTTATGAATTATGTCTGGGACAACTTTGTTGCTGAAATGATACAGGCATCTATAATGATCCCTGCTCATTCTATTGTGTAGCTTCCTTTCTTGCTAAATGTAACCACATAATGTTTCCAGAAAAATAGGCACTGAGACACATATTATTCCAGGAATTTCTGTTCTGATAGGACTAATAATACAAACATTGTATTAAATTCTATAACATAGACGTGAATGCATGTAGGATAGATAGATACCATATTTTACATCTACTTTTATTTCATATATTCACATATACCATATAAAACTTGTATATATATAGCATATAAAACAAAACAAAAATCTAAAGAAAAACTCACAAATTAACAATTTCTCCAACCAGTAATTCCTGTACGCTGAATGGTAAATCTATGCCAGCAGGTGGGAGAATCATTCATTTTCCAAGGCAGCAATTCAGCCCAGTTTGTGATCACCATTTCTCATCCTACCATGCACCTCTGTAAAGACCCTGGCCAAGAGGTCCTTCTCAGCTGAGCTTCTTCACAGCCAGTCAAACCACAACCTGCATGGGTGCAGAAAGCTAATTCATATCACACAGAAGATTTAACATTTGCCCTTGCTGGATGGCATGAGATTCCTGAGGGACTGTTTCTCTGGCTTGTCTAGAGCCTTCTGCTCCAGTGTCATCCACAGCTTTGATGGGGTTAAGCTCTGTCTTCTTCTCACAATAGATGAACATTCAGGGACAGACTGCTGGGGATGAAGCCTCCAAGTAGAGTACAAACTATTCAGGTTTTCAACCTGATCCGACCACTTTCTCACCCATGTAATCATCTCTCCATAATATGATCCAGAATTTTACAGCAAGCTATAGTGGTTTTCACATCCAACCCAGTACTAGTATTTTACCTGAAGAGTGGGTGTACAGTGCATTTTTAGAGTTCCTGGACTAATTCAATTTTGTGTCTTCATCATGAAAATTATTTGTCTTAAGCCATCGCTGTATGAAATGTTGTTCTTATTGCAAACAAAATGTCTTTTTTACAGTTCTAATACATTGCTTTATTTTTGGCCTGAAATCCTTCCTAACAGAAGGAATATAAGGTCAGACAACCTTCAAATTTATTTGGATTGTATTACACAATTATCACCCCAGTAGTACTGTGTCCTACAAAAGAAATTTGATGCCCTAAAGAACATAGGAGCCAGCCACTCATGTCGTGTGTTTGTGGGAGGCTTTTAAGCCATGTTGTAAATATAATAAAGCAGACATGAAAAACTGATGATGATTCCCACTTTTACAGCAATTATTTAAATAAATAAATAAATAAGTTCCTCAAACATGCACCACTACCAGACAATCAAGAGTGAGAAAGAGAGATGGGGAGAGAGAAAAAACTGGCTCCATGCAGGGCCTTTTTGCTTACAGCTATGAGACAGTACTGCACTTTCTCCTAATAACCTTGACCTGCTTTTCCTGGCTCAGCAGTAGCATCTGTGTCACATCGGCTTAGCATCTGTTTATCAATCTAACAGCACAAACCTGATGCCTGCTCCTGTTCTCTGTAGTGCTCACGATATTAAAATGACTGAATGAAACCAGCAGAATTCAGGAAGAACCAGACCTCGAGATGGGGACAGCTCTGTGGAAAGAGAAGAAAGAAGCAGGGAAGCAGGAAACCATATGTAGGAGCTCCATTTATTTGTTCTCAGTGGATTTAAAGGAGAAATTTGTAATGAATAATCACTCCTAAAATCTCTTGTGCAGAATTCAGAGCCACAGGCTTTCAAAACAGAGAAGGTGGGAATCAGCTCAGACTTTTCCATGGACCTTAAGAAAAGACATGGCAAGTACAATAAGGTAATAAATTACGATTTGCCTGAAGTCCCTGCCTCCAGGTAAAAGCAAAACACCAGTGAATAGGATTTAGTGCAGATCTTTAATAGGCAGGGTGAAAGACACTGAGAACTCCGCAGGCTTGTCCCTGTGGTTTACTTCTCTCCTTTTGCTACCACTTCTGTGCTCTTTCCAGTTTCAAGGCAGTTTTGAGCCTAAGGATAGTCCTGAGTTTGCAGCACTTTTTCACATTTAATGCCAGCCTGAGAAGATGTGGTTCATGCCCTCATATTTGAACCATTCAGAAGTGCCAGGTTGCAGGACAGCTTCCAGTTCCCAAGTATTCACCCTGGACAAAACAGCTCCTGACTCCAGAGCTGTTTCAGAAGACAGGACAGCTGGCAGCTGGGGACTTCAGTTGCACAAAATAGGCACAGCAGGCCAAATCAGAGGTGTCAAATAGGCTAATGTTTTTATATATTGCTTATTATTGCCTTGCTCAGACCTGAAAGAAAATCAGAGCCCCACTGTGCTGTGCATACATAGCTTAGTGCTTAGCTTTGGATCCCCCCAGATTTGGATTCCCTACACAGAAACTCAGACAACAGAAAAGGAAAGGGGAGGGGAAGGGGAAAGAACTAGAGAAATTCTCTGATCTGCTGGAAACTGTTTCATGAGTTTGAGGTATTGCAGAGTTGAGTAAAGTTCTTGTGAGTACCCAATGTTTGAACCATAAAACAGAACAGGAAGACAGACATGCCCCAAATTAATAACCCACAGTCTGCAATACCAGCCCAAATGACTAAGGCTTTGTTTTGGCTCCTATATACAAGAAAGGTTTTTCCACTATCCCAAAGATCACTAAATCCACTAAAGCTGCTCTGGAAAATTTTTTGGGTACTGATTTGGGCAGGGTTTACAGCCAGAGACACATTGTGTATCCACATTCTGAAGCATTCTAAATTCTTCTCTGGAGATCTCCCATGCTTGATTGCTCTGAGAACTTTACAATCAGAGGGCAAAATCTGACAGTGGTGTGGATGAACATCAGTAGCATGTAGTAATATTTATAATAATAATATATATACACATTTTTATTTATTCTTCTTTTAAAATGCATTAATAGAGACTCCAGACTACACCTACAATAGTGCAAGTCAAGCTACTCCATTAGATTTTGTCCCTACATACGATTTGGTGATTGTAAATAATGGGGGAAAATAGCTGGAAAGGAGGGACTCATTGCAGTTATACAAACTACCAGCTATCAAAACCATATGACTAGGTCTCAGTGTGAGGTAAATACATGATTTACAGACTAATTCACTGCTCAGGCCACCCCCAGTGAACTTAGATTAGTCAAGAGATGAGACAGAAAGAGAAAACATATGTAAACAATTGCTGAACCTCCAAAGGTTTCTTCCAAAGAAAGAAAAAGATAAAATTATAGACTCCAGATCTATGAGAGCAGACAGCAGATTTGTAGTTATTCCAGAACTATTCCTGACATAAGTGCATACATTGTGGCTATAATATGAACTTGAACATCAAGTCCCTTTTACCTTTTTATATTTAACAGCCTTTTACTCTCTCCAGGTCATTTCACCTTTTGTCTGAAAGCAGTGCCAGAAACTCATAGGAAAGCTCACCCAATGTCATTGAGGTTGTAGGATTTCACCTATATTTCACACAGGATAGCTTTATTGCCCCAGGGTTACTCAGAATCTTTCCCTAGCTCATTTTTTCAAAGGCTGGGCTTGATTTGCATCAGTAGCTGTCCAGCCTTCACTTTAGGACCTCTCATGCCTAAGGCTGAAGATTGCTGAAAGTGCAGGAGGCAAACAACAGGTTGGGTTTGAGATCTGGCTCCATCACTACAGGATTATATTTATAAATATATATGTATTTAAAAAGTGGGATATAGTTTGAAGATTATAACTCATCTCAAGACTAGAATTAACTTTTTTATCCAGGAGGTTTTCTTGGAGCAGCCAAGAGATAGTTACACCAGGAGTAAAATCAAAAGAAAATGTGAGAAAGAGACTTAAGATAAATGGAATTTAATTCCATTGTTAACAAACTCAAGAGTTTAAACAAAGTGTGAGACAATAAAAAAAGCCAGTCTTTTTTTTTTTCTTATGTTTGGTCAAGGAATCTAGGTAAGGTTAAATTATAGAATCATAGATATTTCAGGGTTGGAAGGGACCTTAAAGATCATCTAGTTCCAACTCCCCTGCCATGGGCAGGGACACCTCCCACCAGATCAGGTTGCTCAGAGCCTCATCCAGTCTGGCCTTAAAAATTTCCAGGGATGGAATGGGGCTTCCACCACCTCCCTGGGCAACCTGGGCCAGGGTCTCACCACCCTCATGGTGAAGAACTTCTTCCTAACATCTAATATGAAGCTACCTGCCTCTGGTTTTAGTGTGTCCTATCACTCCCTGATAGCCTAAAAAGTCCCTCCCCAGCTTTCTTGTAGCCCCTTCAGATACTGGAAGGCCACAATAAGGTCTCCTTGGAGCTTTCTCCTCTCCAGACTGAATAACCCCAACTCTCTCAGTCTGTCCCCATAACAGAGGTGCTCCAGCCCTCTGATCATCCTCCTGGCCCTTCTCTGGACACACTCCAGCACCTCCATGTCTGTCCTGTAACATGGGCTCCAGAACTGGACACAGAACTCCAGGTTGGGTCTCACAAGAGTGGAGGAGAAGGGGAAAATCACCTCCTTCAACCTGCTGGCCATGCTCTGGTTCCACCAGCCTTCACTGAAGCACTGAAATCCAGGAGTTCAGCTGCCATGATCAGAGTATTAAAGTCTCTGGTTGTAACCTGTTGTAACCTGTTTAGGAAGAAGTGGAAGAGCAAGAGAAGTTATTATGATTATATAATGGGGTCTTTCTTACTGAAGACATTTGTACTTTGAAGTGCATAAGGAGATGAGGTTCAGACAATCCCATATGTCTCCTCTGCCCATTAGACCCCAGCTCCACCAACAGCTCATGAAATCCTCGACTAAATTAGATGTATTTTAACAAAGGCTTAGCATAATATTCCCAGATCAAACCAAATTCAGCAAACACTGTTTGAGCAACCATGAGATGAAAAATATTGAGGAGCAGGTACTGGAAAAGAACTGGGATTTATGTGTGGCAGGATATTGTCCTGGGAATGAAACCAGAGGTATTATAAAGGGGCCATATGGGATCTGGGACCACAGTTTTGGAGGTATAAGCATACTGATTATGGGCTTCATTAGCTCTGTTCCATTTATAACAGTGTGATTTGATACTACTGAAAGTTTAAAAATTCAGGATCTCAACTGACTATTGATCATGCAGATGTGTTATGTCTGCATATGTATATCTGCTGTCTTATAAAGTCTGGCTGAGGTATTTGAGAAAGCAGGACATGTCACAGACCAGTGAATCAAGCAGACTGAGTTATTCTCTGAGCAAGTATCCATAATGAAAAAAAAAAAAAAAAAAAAAATCTTTTTAATGAGGGACTTCAATTGGGGAGACATATGCAGCCAGCAGTAAACTTCTCTCCAAATTTAAGAAAAATATAAAGATGAATTAATTATGGGCTGGCAGTTGGTGGTAGCCTAGGGACCAACTGTTATTATCAGATTGCACTCCATAAAGATAGAGGATGAGGCAATAATAAATACAGTTGACTCTCTAAAATAATTAATTTCTCAAAACTGGGAAATTAGAATGGGTTTTAATAGGCAGGGGGGAAAAACTGGAAAAATAAGATGAACACTGAGATTTTTCTTTAAGAGAAGCTTATGAAACTATGAGTTCAACTTTGAGCAAAAGCAAAACTTGGTTCAAAGGCAGAGGAAACACACTAATTAGAAATAAGAATGCAACATATGACAACGGGAAAGAAAGAGACCTTAACACACACAGCAATATAAATTAAACATTATAAAGTGTAGAAAATTGATAAGGGAAGCTAAAGACATCAAAGAAAATCCCATGCTTAGCAGGATTAATGACAATGAACTTAATTTTTAGGAATAATTAGGAACAAACTAAATCCTGCAAATAGCATAAAACCATTTAGTAATGGAAACTGCAAAACAGTTTAAACTACACAGCATAGGGTCAGGTCTCCATACGGTTCTGTTTATCCAATAAGGTCTGAAAAATTCCCATCCTCAAAGAACTGAGCTACTGAGGAGTGCTCTGTATCCTTTAATTTTAAAAGTCATTATTAAATTAGTCTTATGGCAACTTTTTTAGTATTATTTCTAGGGTCAACTTCAAAGTAATCAGTATATCCTTGTCAGTTAATTTATCCCCGTTTTTAAATATACTGATATGACACCCACTTATTTTTCTTTTCTAAAATTTCTTTGTTTTGCCAAGATTAATAAAAATTAGCATCAGTGATTCTGTGATGACAGTTCCATCTGCTAGACTGTGTAGGTAACCTAATATATCTGAAGGCTTTTAAAATTACTCTCACATATTCAAATACACACCAAAAACAGCCTACTCTGAACTTAAAGGAAACTCCATAACAAGAAGGCAAGCACTCAATGGAACAAAAAATGGAGAATAAATATTAAAAAGATAGGCTTCATGATGGATCTAGCACTAAATAAAAGTTGTTTCAGCTTTATTTCATGGGGAACAAAATTGGCTGATTTTAGATCATGACAATTCCATGGTCTGAAAAATAAATATTAAAAAAATGTTGTTGTAATATCTTAAAACCAGTGTAGAAAGGCACAAAATGATAGAACCAAGCAACCAGAGACAGTAGCCTAAATATCTTGATAAACCAAGTTCAAAGAAAAGAACTTTCTTAATATTGTTGCAAGGAAATGAGAGAACAAGGAATGAGGTTATAGCTAGAGAGCAATGTCTGTATCCTGGGAAGCAGTGACTGTAAAAAGGACCCAGTTTGATTCTGAAGCAGGAAAAAAGGCTTTGGCAAAATGTTAAGCCAAGCAGAAGTTTTTGGGTACCACAGAGTGAGAAAGTGTTGAATATAGTCTGTGAAATACCAAAGCTTGGTCTGGGTGATCTAAGGGACCCTTCTGACCTAAACAGTGAATGTTCATGAGAATTATTTCATCTGAACCAATCTGTCTATTCCCTGATAAACATTCCAGGATGATATTGCTGAGCAGTGAAATAGGTAAGGTCTCATAGATTCACATTTTTTTCTAAGCTGGTAGGGACACTTATACTCTGAATTCATGCATGCCAAGGCTATTGTGGCTATTTGCATCCTCTGGCCCAAAACATATAACTGTACTTTCTAAAGACACAAACTTAATATTCAGGAAATCTGAATCTGATCTTTGCTAAATAACAAAAAAAAAAAAAAAAAAAAAAAAAAAAAAAAACAAAAAAAAAATATCAAAAACTCATAAATGAAGACTAAATAACTCAGAAAATCCTTCCTTTCTACCCCTGTTGACATCAACTGCCAAATCTGCAACTCTTCCTATAGGCTAGACTACCCCCAGGTAATATAAATTCTGATGTAAATTATTCCAGCACTTCCCAACTTTTTTTACCAAATGGTTCTTACCTCACAACAAAACCTTTTGCACAATCAAAGCATATTGATCCAGTGCTGCAATGTGATCCTGCTTAACTATTTAGTCCTATTCTTTTAGTTACCTTTTAGTTTAGTCAAGAAAAACTTTAAGTGATTTTTGAATTTTCCCATCAGCATCCACACTCCCAATATGGTCAACAATTAGAGGATACTTTTGAAGTTTTGCAAAGGATGGACTCTTTTCCCCAGATGGGCATTCAACATCACTTGATTTTCTTCTTAGATAGACACACACACTCAAACCCCAAAAAAACACCAACCCACACTTATAAAGAACAAAAGGTACACACCTTTGTTTTTTTTATTGTTTTCTGCCTGACATCACTATATTTTATCAGATTACTACAAGAAGCAAAAAATGAACTTCCAAGGATATCTTCAGAGCCCAGAACACTTTCTTTTCCAGCCTAAATTTTGTCTGGTTCAAGAACAGGATAGTTTTATGAAAGCTTTTTTCTGACTCCAAGTTTAAATCATTCCAAAGATCTCATGTCACCAAGGACCTGACCTATCCATGGCATAAATTAGACTATCCCCAAAGCTACTCTAATTTTCACCATTATGCTTGTACAACTAGGAGTTGGTTCTAATGACAAGGAAAGTGTGGTTTGAAGGACTGCCCAGTTAGTGCTATTTTACTTATGTTCTTCAACATCTGGAGATTTACCAACACAGAAGAAATTCCTAAGGGGATGGTTAAACTGGTTTTCCAATTACAAAAAAAAAAAAGACTGACATCTTGCCAAAGTATCCTGTCAGAGACTTGTGCCCAGTGTGCATAATAAATATGGCTCACTTTTATCCTTGGTTTATTTTCTGCTGTCACTTGAGATCAAAAGGGGAAAATAAAGCAGCTGAGAGGAGAAAAGAAGGCAGAAATGATGTCGTGAAAAATAAAGGAAACCGCAAATTTTAAATGGTATTACATTCCTCCAAAACACACCACAGCATCATTTTTAAAAGGCCAGTGACTTGAGAGCTCTGTGACTCTGTGACTTTTTCCTAGATCCACTGCTTAATATTCATGAAGCTGTTGTGTCATCTCCCACAGCTGCCACAATTTTTGTTCTCCACAGCTCCATCTGATCGATAGCAGGTATGATTATATAATACTGGTATTCTACACTGCTTGAGGATTACTGCACAATAAACCTAGGTTAAGTATGTTATACTTTATACTTTTCACCAGCCAATTGAGTATTTCTGATATTATGAAGAGCTTGGGGTGGCTACTTACACATCCCACACTCTGGAAAAACAACCTTCCTACCCTGTACTCTGTAGACGGAAAGATTTTTTTGTTCAAATAGCTTGTTCCTCAGTGTCTTCTCTAGTCTGCTTTTGATGAAGAATTTCTAACTTACTGTTTCCTTCCCTAAAAAGAAATTTTCCAGATAGTTTTTTTCCCATCAGTCCAGGTATCTCTCATCATAGGTCGTACCATATTTATCATCTCCAGAGGTTAATTCAAGATTTACTTTACCCCTCATCTATTTTTCCAGTTCAGTACTTGACACCAACCCTCCAACATCCTCAGCAATCACATCTTTGCTTAACAAAAAGATGTCAGCATCATTCCTTGTCCATGAACCTTCTGCACTCTTTTTTTCCTGGCTGTTCACTCAGATTATTTCTACAGTGTAATATGGGAGAAGTGAACAGTCCTACCTCTGTTTTGTCTTGACTGTCTTTTATACCTTGAGCTTGATTTCAACAACCTTACCAGTCTTCCAGCACTCTCACAACAATTCTCTTAATTTTTTCTTCATCAGCCTTTTCACTGTGAAAAATTAATCTGTTTCCATTGCCCAGTGTTATCAGCATCTTCTGTTATCTCTTTTCAGCATGATTAGATAGTGCAAGTTTTCATCTTTATTGCTGGGTTTTGTTATCCCTAACATGAGAATAGCATTTACAAAATTCTTTCTTGTCCCTTTTTTACCTTTAATAACCCCATACTCTGGAAATACCTGAGCTCTTGTCTTTCTTCTAATGGAGAATTTGTTCCTCTGAGACACTGGTCAGCTATAAGAATATTTATGTGGTAATAAAAACTTTAACAGAGGGTTGTTTGGATCTAATAGTCTCAGGTATTTCAACACATTTTGCTTGTCATGTGTTGTGCTGAATTACATTGTAGATGCACATGACAGCAGCCCATAATGTGACCTATGTAATACAGTTTGAAATGTAATATAATGTAGTGAGAGAGGGGCTTGAAAGGAAAAAGTACTCTTTTGTGCTAGGTAAAAGCTGTGGATTCAGAAAGAAAGCAACTTCAAACTGTTGGGGAACTGGATAAGATTAAATGTTATCTCAGCAAAATGCCTACACAGAAATCTGTAATAATAGATTGAGCAGTATCTGTAACACATTACATTAACATTAATAATTTTCATTAATATTTTCCCATTTTACAGCACAGATCATTTTTTGCCTGATTCATCAAATCACTCAGAAATGCTCATTTGTCAACTCACACCTGGTGTATTATAAATGGTTTGTTATTAAATACAAATGCAGAATGTTAAATAAAGATTCTTGGAGGATAAATGGCTGGCTGGGACACAGGGACAGAGCCATAGAGAGAAGCCAAGTGTCCTGATTCTCAGGGCTGAGTTTTCACCTTTTGGTGACATCTCCTTCCTCAGTCATGCACTTCAAATAATACATCGTGGCTTCAGAAAGTCTTGCTTCTTTATTAAATAGCATGACTGTATCAGGGAGGAAAAGAGAGGGAAAATGCAACAGATTTCCATTTGAGGTAAAGGAATTAAAAACTCCTTCTCCTCTTACAGAGGATCGGATTCTCTAGAGAAATGATGCTGTTTGTCTAGATGAGGACAAAAAAAAAAAAAAAAAGAAAAGAAAAAACAAAGAAAAACAAAAACAAACAAAAAAAGGAAAAAAAAAACAACAAAAAAACAAACAAAAAACCTCACAGAAAACCCACACAACCTGTTTTTTTTCTTGGCAGAAATCATGAAATTTCACCCTTCAGCAATTTGGTGAAAACTGATAGCTGTGGACACTTCTCAGCCTGGGTAGCACAGTAAAAGACTGCACCATGCAAACTGACAGATGCAGAGAGAGAGAGAGAACAAAAAAAAAAAAAAAAAAAAAAAAAAAGGAAAAAAAGAAATTATTGCACTTTAAAACTATGTACCAGGCTGTCCAGCTTGGTTAATCTGCTCTGCAGCCTTCCCTGATTGCACAGGGGTGGTGTAAACTCTAGGAAGAGAGAACCATCCTCATTTTTGCCAGCTGAAAATTCAGCACATGATAAACCAGATCACTGTGAACCAGTGGTGAAGGGGCTGCACTTGGGGAATATGTTCTTTAACCTGTGTTCAGACATAATCCTTCTTTCCTGCATGAAACATAACCAGAAATCACAACACTGATCAGACCAGCTTGGTCTGGCTCATTTTTTGGAGCTGCAAATGGAAGTAGGGCCATGAAATGGTTTTGAGAGGGAAATAGAGGCCAAGCCACAAGGCAGCATGGTGAAAAATCCCAGCACAGGACAAAATATACTTGCTTTCTTTTGCACAAATCAACACTGGAAAATAAATTCAATTTTAAAACTGGAAAAATGTTCCAGAGGACAGCTTATCACAGAAAAAGCCCTTGTATTTACACCAGAAGTCTTCAAGTGAACAATCCATATTCACCATACTCGTTCCCCTTTGAATGTCATGATGAATTAAAAGATTAACATTATTAATATTTAAATATTACATCAAATAACTACATAATACTATTTCCAAAACAGAGCATGTAATTTGAATTGCTAATAGAAAATTAAAATAAATATTTATGGCTATTATTATTGTTGTTGTTATTACAATGATTATTACTATTATATTTGAAATTAAAATTCAGGATTGCCTGGCTTTGAAACAAAAGCAGATTCCAAGAGTTTTTCCTTGCAGAATGTAAATGTGGATCTCTGTTTCTTGAGTCTATACCTTAACCTAATTTATGGCCGCAAAAGGGGTAACTATTTCCCAAATCAACAATGACATGTCAGGGGAAGACAAGCCTCTAAACAATGTTGAGTTTGTCATTTAGCACATCCCACTGTGTCCCCCAAAAGGGAAATGTTCTGCTGTGTGTGAGAATCACACCAGAATGTGACACCAGAGGAACAACAGGCATGCAGTAACATCAGAGATGAATGAGCACCTAGATGCCATTTGAATGATTTCAATAATTAGAGAAATCTTGCTATAGAGATATGAAGCTATAAAAGTGTCTGGGTACAACACTTATAAGTATCTGACAGCCACATCAGTTTGGCAGATGTGTCCCAGGACCTATAGGACATCAATGCCCACCTGGTCTAGCAGCTGGAAGCCAGTTGGAAAACCCAGGGTATCTCTGATGGCACTGAAGACTAATGTTTAGGATATAAGTTGAATCCTCTGTTCCAATTTAGACACTTATGGATCTCTTCAGTCACTCACATGTAGGCATCTTGTGCCATCTGAGACCTCATAGGTTCCCCCCCAGCCTCCAGCTGCCACACCAGAAGGCTGCTGGTTTCCATCAGTCCTATGTCATATCTGTCTGTGTTGTGCAGATGTCTTGGATACCCAGAAGTGCCTCAAACAGCATGAGAAGCCCAAGTTAAGGCAACTGATTTCTGCTACTATAATAGGATTCAGCTTCATATTTAGACAAAGCTCCAGATTTAGTTATTAAACACGAGCTTCTAGTGACATTTGAGAGGTTTCCACATTCCTGAGACATCTGCATAACACTGGCTGTAGTGACAGAAGCCTTACAGGAGACCCACAAGGTCTGGAGCAGAAACTGGAGGCCAAATGGAAAACCTTACAGTGCCAGAAGTGGCACAATGTGTGTAGAGAACTGAATCTTTTCCCAAGTCAACATAGCCAAGTCTAGTTGACTGTCCAGATGATCAGATGGAGGTGTCTACTGGAGTTTGCTGCCTGCCCACAGACTGTTGGCTGTGTTGATAAGATCCCCCTTGACTTAATGGGAACTTCAGGGAATAGCTTATGTAAAGGTACTCTCTCCACAGATGGAACTCTGAAACTGAATTCTAACGCTGTTTGTTGACGGATCTCACCCTCAGATTTTAGAAGGAGTGAGCATCTCTTTTGTATCTCTTCTGAAGAAGGTTTCATCCTAAAATTCTCACTATTTCCACTGGTCTCTCAGGCACACATAGATGAATAATATGGGAAGAGGTAATACATTGGCTTAGTTCAGCTCAGACATGGACTTCTGCATAAGATATCTGTTGCAGATTCAGATGGTAATACTTCAAATGAGCTCTTAAAATTTTTGCCAGCAATTTAAAAAAAAACCTGCAAGTTTGGAGCTTGGCAGAAGTATTTTTTGTAGTAGATTCTGCATATCATACTTCATGGTCCTGCAGTTAATCTGATAGTTGAGTAATAGTGAGGTAGTGGTTCAGTGTGTCTGCAACAGAATGAAGGTGTTGCTTTGAGACAGAGGTATGAAGAGTAGTGTAGACAAACTCCATAGTCTGGTAAAATGTTGTTATCCCCAGGAGTTAAGGAAACGTTGTTGAACACCAATATTTTTCAGATTTCTGCCTCTGCCCTTAATACACAGAGTGCCTGTGTCTGTACTTCTGCAAAGGGCAAACTTGGGTCAGATTTGATGTTAACTTCCTAATCAAACCTTTGACCTTGCTGAAGAGATATTTTTTTTTAGAATTGGAAAATGATGGCATAGACTTCAAAGGCACTCCTGCCTGGCCTCAGATTCTCACTGCATCCTCTTTGCCTTCTCACAACATTACATCATAAAAAACAGGAGACAACGCAGCCTGTGATGGAAAGGTTCAGACAGAACTGGCCATGAAGGATGGTGGGATGTGCAGGCAGGTTGTGTACAAAGAAGCATAGAATGATTTTGGTTGGAAAGAAGCTTAAAATCATTTAGTTCCAACCTCCTTGCATGGGCAGGGACACCTTCCAGAAGATCAGGTTGCTGAAATCCCTATCCATCCTGGCCTTGAACACTCCCAAGGGTGAGAAAAATTGGTCTCATGGGAAATCTGGTCTCAAGGAACTGAGCTTCAGTAACACACATGACAAAAATCTCCTCCAAGGTCTCACTTTGCACCCATGTAGCCTATGAGATTTTCACATTGAATGAATGTCTAACTTTGAAATTCCATCCAGTCTGCCTTTTTCTTCACTTGCAGCATTTCAGGGGAAACACAATCACCAAGTAATGCAATAATAACAAAAAATAACTCTAACAAGCTAAGCTGCAGCATAGCCTATAAAGGTAATCTTTTCTTCCTTTTAATAATGCTTTTATTGCATAAATATAACAGAGTTATGCCCTAATTATAGTGGATATTTTTTATTATTATTTTTACTGGGATGAAATACAACAGATGAAGCTGTTTGAGAGTTCATGGTTCATACAGATGTATTAAATGCTTCCAACTGCTGTCTTCATGGCTGTTAGCAAGTCAGGACCAGACACGCATGCATTTCCTGAGTGCCTTTAAAGATGGCATGGATTCTACTTGTATTTTTATTAGAGATGCTTAACTTATTCACTGAGAAATAACACCTGACTATGCTTTCAGAACCATCATCTATAACTCAATAAGAAATAAACAGGTCCCTAAAGACAGACAAATCATGTGCATAACTTAGGGTCTAAAAGTTAGTTGTCTGTAGCTGGTGTAGAGCACTTACGTTTCCTTTGGAATCAACACAGGAAAATAAGCAATTTCTGAAAGGTTTTATTTCTCCCTGAAAGAGATGTGCAGAGTAGGTCACCAAATGGACTCCCAGAAGATCTGTGTTTCTTTCTATCTATTTTAAAGAGAGCCTGGGGTGAGTATTTCACAGATAGAAATCTAATTTTTAGACATATACATTTGGGTGAAATGAATCCTACACAAAAAGGATTTCTATTCTTTTAGGATATAGACTAAAAGTGAACAAATTCAAGGGGAAGATGAACACATTCTTTAACAGGCAGGCTGAAAAAAAGCACTCATGTCTTCTGACCTTGATAGCTTCTGCACCTTTCTTCTCCCTGCCTACAGACTGAGCTGTTCATTCCTGTCCTGCTGTAATCAGTGCAAGCACAGTTATACCCACACAGATCAGATTACAAGCTGGCAGCATGGGAGTCTAGATTTTGGATCACTTTGGCCTTGAGATATTCTGAGTGCCAAGTGTGAAACAGGTGCTTGATTTTCATAAAATCATGATTGCCCTTGATCTCACATGCTAACCCGCACCAAAGCAAATCAAACAAAGTTGCTACCCAAAACAAAAGACAGCCAAAGTAACTGGTTTTCAAAGATAGATTCTCAAAAGCCATATCTTATGTCATCATCTCATGGCATTGGTGTAAATCCAGAATAACCTGAAAAGTTCCATTAGCAAAACAGGTGCTGGCTCTTTGCTGGCAAATCCAATGGGCCAGGTTCAGCTTACTGATCACTGATAAGCCTCAATAAAGTTTTGAATATGCAGATGTTTCATCTTAGCATCCAAATCATTGCTCAGCAAGCAATTTACATTGGAAAGATAATTTTTTTTATTTTTCTCTTTTTTATTAGATCGTCCTTCCCCAAGAGTTTCACATCATCCTCAGCAAATGTTTTCCACACCTGAAGAATATCATAGCACAATGTAATCTGGAAGAGATCCCAGCAGGAATACAATTTCAGTTAGAAATTGCCAAGTGTTTTTTGTTTTCTTTTTAGTTGTGGCTGGTATAATAGAAACAAGAGATGCATGCGATCAGCAAGTTAATATTAGTTCTCAAGTTCTCAGTTTTGCCAGGGAAGTATTTCCTTCTTGTTCATTGAAGAGTTTCCAGTTTTTGAGGGAAGAAATGTAGGTGGCTGTTCACCCTAGGAATAAGTTTAAAATGTCATAGCTTAAAAAAAATTACAAGTATAAATAACTTATTCTGTTTGCAAAATGAGATTTTTGTTAGGACTGGCAAATGACTGATAATGATCAATCCTTTTTTTTTCTAAATAATTTGCTGAGGAAATAAGAAATTTTATGGGGACTGAGGAGAATCATAGAAGAACAGAATAGAAATAGTGTTGCATGAAAAAGTTGATCAGCAATTCCTCATACAGATCACTTGGACCAAAGAAAAATGGTCTTTTGGCACTGAATTTACTCTGCAAGCCTTTGACTTCAATTCCCATCTCTGCCCTATAATTTCTGTGTAACTTGGTTAAAACATTTACTTTCTCTGTATTTTTGGTTTTTCATATTTATGGTGGGGAAATAATAGTTCTTTTCCTCATGAGGGGATGTATAGCTCGTTATTATTTGACAGATGTCTTCTGGGGATGTTTTAAGTGGAATCATTTGTCTCTTGAGGCCAAAATGACCTCCCCAGGTCCCTCCTGGCCCAATTTTCTAAGCCTTTGTCGTTGCTTTTTAGATGCTGCAGCAATAGGGAGTATATGATGACCTAGACTGATACTTTTAAATGACTCAACCAGCAGAGCATCTGTGGTTACCTCTGGGATGCTCTCACAAATGATCAAACAGACACTTAAGAAGTTTGTCTAGATATCCAACCTCATTTTCCCTTTGCTCAATTTCATCTCATTGCCCCTAGTTATGAATCTGTGAGCCACCCTCAACAATCCCTCTCCCTCCTCACTGCACACATCCTTCAAATGCTCACAGAACTGTGAACATCTCCTCACAACACAGTTGGGGACAGCAGGGAAGAGGAGAGGACGAGCACCTCTCTTGAGCCCCCAAGCACTCAGGAAGAGAGCACACTGCCTGCAGAGATGCCCATGTGGATTGTCTATATTAGAGCAGTAAGCACCTGAGGAGAAACCCACCTGGTGAGTGAGCTTCCTTTCATTAAAAAAAAATAAATAAAAAAATTAAAAAATCATCAAATAATGTTTGCCTTACAATCTTAATTCAAGCACTTAATTAAAGCCACCAGAGGATTCGAAAACTGAGGAGAAAAAATTAGAGCAACAACTTTTTAATTGTGCTGTAGGCATTTTCTCTCTAGATTATTTTTTTCACCAAAAATCAAACAATTCCACCTCTAAACACACATTTAGACAAAGGCAATGGCACAGCGAAATCATGGGCTAGAGCTTGCTTGGTGCTTAGCAAGCAAGTACTGGAGGTTGTCTGTCCAAATCCATGACCTAAATAACATGATCACTCCTTACCTGGGTTCTCCTCCTGTGACTACTCAGCATCCTTTTCCCCAAGACATAAGAAAAAAGCAGAAGAAAGAAGAGCAGGAGGTAGCTTAAGCAGTGGTTCCTTTTAAAAGAAACTCTTTTCCAAGTAGAAAAACTTTCTAGTCATGCAGGAGTGCTATTCTTCCAGTGCTATCATACTTCCTGCCTCTGGACAGTGGGAGAAATTATCAGATTCCTGTCATGTCCCGGAATGACAGCTCCTGCCTGTCAACATCAAAGGGCTGAAGCCCCATCACCCAGCCTTGTTCTGCACTATTACTAGCTCCAGAGCAAAGATTTTTGTCTTTACAGACAACAGGTGATTTTATATTACTTGATGTAGACAAAATAATGTTGATGTAGACATGGCCTAGCTTTGAGAGGAGGCCTCACTCAAGTCAGATGGAAACAGCTTAATGCAGGACCCATTGAAAAGAAAGAATGTTCACAGAATCATAGAATCATGGAATGGTTTGGGTTGGAAGGGACCTTAAAAATCAGCTCATTCCAGCCCCCTTGCCATGGGCAGGGACATCTTCCACTAGATAAAGCTGCTTCAAGCCCCATCCAACCTGGCCTTCAGGGCTTCCAGGGATGGGGCAGCCACAGCCACTCTGGGCAACCCGGGCCAGTGTCTCACCACATCCTCACTAAAGAATTTCTTCCTAATTTCTAACCTAAATCTCCACTCTTCCAGCTTGAAACCATTACCTCTTGTACTATCTCTACACACCCTTGTAAAAGGTCCCCCCACAGAAGTTTTTTCAGATACCGGGAGGTACTTTAATCTCTCCCTGGAAACTTTTCCTCTCCCAGCTGAACAATCCCAAGTTTCTCAGCCTGTCTTCACAGGAAAGGTTCTCCAGGCCTTTGATTATCTTTGTGGACTCACTCTAAGATGTCCATGTACTTCTGTGTTGGGGTTTCCAGGAATGGATAAAGTACTCCAGGTGAAGTCTCATGAGTTGAAGATGTTCTTTTCATATCAATCCATGTAAAAATATCAGCAGTTACTTCTTCTCTGAGTGTAGTATATCAGATTTATCAGTCCTGTCTGCTTAAGAGGACCCTATGTCAGTCTTAACAAAGAGACAGAAGATAGAATCTTCCTCCTAGAAAAAGTCTGACTTAGAAAAACTATAGTTTGTGCTGAGTCTTGTTCAGGAGGACACACTGAAATCTGTGGAACTTGCCAGGGTAAGTTGCAGTGGATCATGTCCACGTGCATCAAAGAAACATATTAAAGGACTGGGGTATTAGGAAAGTGAACTTTTCACTGAGCAGAAGAGCCTAAGCATCAGCTCAGGACAGTCCACACAAAATTCATATTCAAATTTTAACCTTCTTACCCACATTCACTCTGCCATTGGTTGCTGGAATGGTCAGTTTCTCAATTGATGTTTTCCCCTTTTCAATCTACCCCTCCCCCAACTTTGGGAGAAAGGGAAGGAAGAAAAATAAAAACTGAAAGGCGGAGATGATTTAGAACATTTCTGTGGGTTTTTTATAGTCAGTTACACAGACCGAAAAAACTGATCAGAATAATTCTTGCTAACTGGGAGGGTTTGTATTTAGGATGGTAGAACTGGATCTGATTACATAGTGGTCATTCATTCCTGCTGCCTTTTTGTGAACTAGCCCAGATGTCTCATGTCTCAGTCTTTTCAGGGCAACAGGATGAGGATATGTCTTGGCTCAGCTTTCCTTTGTGCCAAATACTCAGCTTGCTGTTTCTGCCTCACCTTCTGCATTCAAGAGACTCCAGCTGTGACTCCCAGGGTGCAAATCCCATCATATGTTGTTATGGGAGACAAACCAGCCAAAAACTTCACTGAGATTAGACATAAGTTTTCATCAACCTTTTCTGACAATTAAGGGACAATACTGCCGAGATGGGAAATCAGTCATATTCTGTTTCACTCTAACCTTTGGAGTGCCAAATGATGGAATAAAACCAATTATATTTGACTGAAGAGAAGGGTTTTGAGTTGTCAGGAAATTATAGTGTTCTTTAAATGTAATGTAAATGTCTGAATTGGCCTGAAACAAAACCATTGCAATATTTCACATCAATGAGAAACCCCCTGTGGTTCAGAGAAACTGAAATTATTTCAGTGTCACTGCTGAAAGTAAGAACCATGAATTAACACATGTGTTCTCTTTATGGGAGTTATAAAGACAGCTTTCAGTACCCCCCAAAGCCTGAGGGTTCATCCTAGCTCTTCCTAGGGTAAATTCATAATCCTAGAGCAAGAAAACTAGTTTGGGTAACTGTCCCCAACCATACTCCTCTGGGTATTCACACCCCTCCTGCAGAGATGAGACCTGACCTATAGTCAACGTTTGTAAAGCTTTGAAATTCTTAATTTCATAACAGAAATCTGTAAAGCTCTATGATTGACAGTTTTTATTGCTCTGTCTGTACTTCTAAACTCAACAGGACTTGGGCATGGCCTAGCCAGAGTCCTCCTCTTTCTATACTGCTTCATTTATAGGACATTACTTTGCATGGATTTGACCTATGCCAACTTACGTTCTCACAGACAGTGTCCCTGCATGGTTCCTGGGTAAGTCCTAGGAAAAAAAAAAAAGTTTATTTGGAGAAAATTTCAAACCTGAGATGTTAAAAAAATATAGTAATAATAATCTGTAAAATCACATGGACAAATCAGTCTTTCCTTTTCCGATTTGTTTTGCTTTATTTCTCTCAAAAGACAGGATAGTTGGATGTAATCCTAGTTGGAATTGTTCCTATCTGTTCAATAAGTTTTGTCTTGACATTTCACAAAACACTTCATTGCTCTGTGTTTTATCTCCTCACTCATAATCATCCAGCCTCTTACCTATTATGATTGTCTATCTCATTTATTTAAATATCAAGATTGTGTCTAACTGACAAAAAAAAATGGATTTGGATTGCAGCATTTTTCTCTCACTGGGTTAGGCTTACCCTTGAAAGAGCAAGGACAGAAAAAAAAAGAGAAAGGAGATGCAGAGGAAGCATCAGTAAAATGTAATGTGACCTCCCTTCCAAATGGTGGGGTGGACTAGGCTGATGAATCAGAATCATGGAATGGTTTGTGTAGGAAGTGACCTTAAAGATCATCAAGATTCAACTCCCCTGCATGGGCAGGGGCACCTCCCACTAGACCAGGATGCATGAGGTTTCATCCAACCTGACCTTAAACACTTCCAAGGACAGAGCATCAACAATCTCCCTAGGCAAACCTATTCCAGTGCCTTACTACTCTCATAGTGAAGAATTTTTTACTAATATCTAACCTAAATCTACCCTCTTTCAGTTTAGAACCATTACCTCTTGTCACCATTCTCTTTGGTGAAAAACTCCTCTCTAACTTTCCTGTAGGGCCCTTTCACATCCTAGAAGGCTGCTATAAAGTCTCCCCAGAGCCTGTGAAGACAGACTGAGCAGAGGTTCTTCAGCCCTCTGAGCACCATAATATACTAAAGGAAAAAAATATATACTACTAAAGAAAAAAGATACTAAAAAAATAGATACTAAAAATATTTAAAAAAAAAAATAAAAGAAAAAGAAAACACTTAAAAGGTTTTAAACCTATGTTTAAAAAAAAAAAAAAAAAAAAACAACAAAAAGAATTGAACAATTCTGCTAAACATCATCATATCTACCAGTTAATTCTGTATAGTAGTACTTCTTTATCTACAGTTCCATGTGCCACTTGAAAACTTATAGCTGTGTAACTTATTTTTTCATTTACCTTCTTTATCTTTTTACACTTTCCTTTGTACATTTTCATAATTTTCTACCCTCTTGCAATACACTCAAAAGAGAATGTCTGCATGGCTCTTATCCTGTACCTTCAATACCTTTAACTGGCTATTATCTGCTTTCTCATTAGCATGTCAGAACAGTATACCATGAACACTTGCCTTTCTTTTTTTTTTCTTTTTTATGATCTTGTTCATTAAAATGACAAATATGTAGCATCTATCAAAATAACATGGTCATTTGCAGTTTTAAATGTGAGAAGTGTATCGAGAGCAAGGAGACAGTACATAAAATGTCCAACCTAGCTCTTAAAAATTATCAAATGCATTCTGAGAGGTTTGAGAAATTTCATTTTTTATAATGTTAATATCAAAAATAATTTCATGGCATGAAGCCGTTCCCAGAGTTGACATATAAGACAGAGAAAAGTTCTGTCTTGTGGATGTGATGCACATAAATATCTGAGACTGATATTATTCTGTTCACAGTTAGACCAGTGGTAAATATCTCAGTCAGAAAAGGATAATACTGAATATTTTTGAAACTTCCATTCAGTGCTTTCAATGTGCTCTTTCACACACCAGCCTACCTAGTTGCTGCTTCTGGGGGCCCAGTTATTACCTGGAATTAGCCATCAAGGGTTGTATTTTCTCAATAAACTTGTGCCCACGGAAGTAAATATTTTTCTTGTTTTACCCAGACACAGCATTATTACAGAAAGGTATAAAACTGTCTGTCTTTGAGACTAATGACCTTATTTAATCACAGAACATGGGAAGCAGCTATAATCATCTTTCCCACATTGTCCCAAACATTATACTTATATCCTGGTGCCTAGGATCAAAGACTATCTCAGTTCTTTGGCCTCATAACTGCAGTCAGTCTCACTTAGTAGATGGGTGTGCCAGAAAAGCCCCTCATATTTACAGCCATAGGGATTATTTTTGTCATAGCATTTTTCCTGAAGATACTAAACTAAGAATGTTTATTTATTCCATGCACACAAGTTAGACATCCCCCTCCCCAGATCTGATTTTTACATGATCTTCAGTAAATGAATTATGGAGAGTTTTGGAATGAGATTAACTTGGTAACAGCTCTTAAAAGAGAATATATCTTTTCCTGCTAACCCTTATCTGGACAAGAATCATAATGGTTTGGGAAGTGAAAAGGTAGGATTACCAATGCTGAAAATTAAGAAAGTGCCTGTCGCACTAATCTGAAAGTATTTGGATTATTATGTGGATTACTTCTGTAAACTTGTGTACACTGAGCTGGCAACAGCACTGTGTATTTATACCTGAGGCAAAGGAATAAAATCACAGGCATAAGCAAGCATGCAAACTGCTGTAGGAATCAGAGGGTGAATTGGTTCAGTAGGAACCAGAGGGGCACCTCTGCACAGTGGGAAAAAAAAAAAAAATAGACTCTTCGTAGCCTTATACACACGAAACAGATAAATAGGAAAGTACTCGAGACATTACTATTTATGAGGAGGAACTGTTACACTGAAAAATCTCTGAATCTCACAGCACAGATGAGGTCTCCATATTCCCCATTTTGGGCTGGAGGTTGTATGGAACGTTATCTTGTATCAGGGTTTAACAATATTCAGAGGGGAAAAAACATGGATTCAAATTTAATTTATATCCTTCACAAGCAAAGGTGCTTACATCATAAGCTAATGATAAGGAACATATAATAAGGAAACATAAGCTAATGATAAGGAAACATAATTTCCCCTGAAATTATGAGCCTGAACCGTACTTTGGCCATACACAAGTCTTTTTTTTTTTTTAATTGTTTTTGCTATGCTATAATCCTTCTTTCTTACTTTTTCCCACCTCTGTCTTGCTCTATTTCCCACTCATTCCACTGTTTTGTGGGAAGTAATTTTGTATAGCATCTCCAGCCACTCTTTCTCTCTTCTGCTGCAAGATAAACTTCCCATTCCCTCTAGAAAGAACTGGCACCTGGGATGTTGCTGTCCCATGGCTGTTCTGCTGCATCTTTCTTCAACCCTCAGTGACTTCCCTGCTGCACCTTTGTGTTTTCAGTCTCTTCACAAACACATTCCCAATCACTCCTCATAATATCCTCGTATTCCCTACAATTCCCTACAGCTTTTCACAGCTGTCCCCAGGAAGAAACAAAACAAACAAAAAAGGAAAGCAAATTTTCAGATAGATTTAACTTTACCTCAAGGATTTCCCAAAACTTATAATCTCATAAAAGACATTCAAATGCATTTCACCTACTTTTTGTTGTCTGCATCACACTTCCAAATTTGCTGCTGTAGATTCTTTTTCCTTTCAGTGTGAGAAAACAGTTTTTAGGGTATGATTCATCTGACCCACTTTCTAAGGATGAACAAACTCCCACACCAGAGTGGTCTCTTTCTTTGCACTGCTCTCATAAAGGGCTTAACCAACAAATTCAAGCCACAGCTTGAATTCTCTGTTCAGTTTTGGATTCCCTTACTACAAGAAAGCCATCAGGATGCAGGGGCAAGACCAGAGAAGGGCAACAAAGCTGGAGAAGATTCTGGAGAAAAAGTCTCATGAGGATGTCTGAGGGAATGAGAGGTCTTGAGCCTGGAGGAAAGGGGAGGAAGACCTTCTCACACTCTACAACTGGAAGGAAGAGGTAGTGAGGTTAGAGTTAGTCTCTTCTCCTTAGTAACAAGCAACAGGAAAAGGGGAAATAGACTCAAGTTTAGATTAGAAGGTTTAGATTAGATAGAAGAAGAAAATTCTTCACTGAAAAGCTAACTAAATATGAACAGGTTGCTCAGGGAGGTGGTTG
This sequence comes from Phaethornis superciliosus, assembly GCA_023637945.1. Classification (NCBI taxonomy): domain Eukaryota; kingdom Metazoa; phylum Chordata; class Aves; order Apodiformes; family Trochilidae; genus Phaethornis; species Phaethornis superciliosus. The sequence continues at coordinate 109,724,764 of JAJQWJ010000003.1, read as the reverse complement.
AATCACCAATCCCTGGAGGTGTTTAAAAGATGTATAGACATGGTGCTTAGGAACATGGTTTAAACGCTGGATTCAGTAGAGTTCTGTTAAAGGTTGGACCTGATGATCTTGAGGGTCTTTTTCAACCAGAATGATTCTGCAATGATCTGCATTATAGAGATCTACATTGCAGGAAACTGTACCCAGTTAGATGAAGACCAGATTAAACCTGACATACATCATTCTGTTCAAATGTCCTACACAACTGACAGGGTAAGTTTGCCTTCAGTTAGACTCCAAGACAAACACATGACTCCTAGCAAGAAAAAAAGAGGATCTTATTTTCAAAGATAAACATCATACTAAAAAATTCAAAATCCAAGCTTTACTGAGACATAGTTAGAAACTTGACATAGTTTTTCTTGGTATTTTAACTTTACTGCTTTGAGTCCATTCACACTGAACAGGTTATGAACTACTGCAAGAGAACTGGTACCACACCATTTACCTTCATGTTAAGACAATGAAGGTAAAGGTGTCAAGGAAAGTCAGTAAATCTCTCTCCTTCATCTGAAATTTAAGCAAAGAAGTCAAATGCTCACAGTGTTCCCAAGTGCAACCTCAGTGTTCTGCTGCTGCAGCAGCAAACAGTCCAAATGCATTTGTCTTCATCTCTTCTACACATTTCAGCTTTGACTATTTTTTCCTTTCCTGAGAACAGTCTGGAGTTCTACCAATGTCCTTAGAGAAATACCTTGCCTGAAAGAAACATTTGGTTAAAATTACAGTGGAAAACAAACAATGCTAACTGCTGCCATGTTCCCCTGAAATCCCTCCTCTGCTATTAAGCAAGAGTCTCAGTTCAGTGAGGAAACGGATGACTGGGATTTTTTGTTGGTTATACGGGGGGTTTATTATTTTTTTTATTTAAACTTTTTATATTTTCAAAGTAACCACTGTAATAGTTTTACTGTCTTGTTACTTTGTGGAGCAGGTATAGAATATGGCAAAGTTGATCTGCTTCACTTAGTCTGCTACTACCTCAACAGTGTTTTATGTGTGGTGCTTTACATCAACCCTTGTTACTTTTTCCTTAAACTACTGAAACTCTGATGAGCAATTTCTTCTCTTTTCTGCTCTCTTTTCTCTGTTGTTTCCCTGCTTGGATCACATTTTCAAGTTTACCACCTTTCCTGAGCTCAAAGTGCTTACTTGCATGCCTTAACTCTGTGACTAGGTATCAAACTTTGGATTCATCTATCCAAAACCAGCAAGAATTCAAGTCATCCAGGTTCTTTTCATAGCATCATAAAATCATGGAATCATAGAATGGTTTGGGTTGGAAGGGCCATCTAGTCCAACCCCTCTGCAGTGGGGAGGTACACCCTCAGTTAGATCAGGGTGATCTAGAATGTTTCCAGGTATGGGGCATCTACCACCTCTCTGGACAACCTGGGCCAGTGTTTCACCACACTCATCACAAAAAATTTCTTCCTTATATCTAGTCCAAATCTGTCCTCTTTTAATTGAAAACTATTACCTCTTCTCCTACTGCTGCAGTACCTATTAAAAAGTTTGTCCATATCTTTCTTATAACCCCCCCTTTCATTACTGAAAAGCGGCAATAAGGTCTCTCCAGTCTTTACCAGACTAAAAAGCCTCAACTCTCTCAGCCTTTCCTCAGAGAAAAGATGTTCCATCCCTTTGATCATTTTCATGGCCTCCTCTGGACCCACTCCAACAGGCCAATGTCTTTTCTATGTTGAGGACTCCAGAGCCAAGACCTTCTCCTCAGACTGTTCTCAATCCCTTCATTTCCCAGTCTGTATTAATACCAGGGATTTTCCCAAGCCAGGTGCAGGACAATATGGTGCTACAGCATAGAAAAACCTATCCTAGGGCAGAGTTCCTTTTGTCTTGGTCATCAGCTCTGAAAGGAATTCAGAAAAACTGGATCAGAGATAAATATGTACGTTAAGTGAGATTAATTCCCAATATCCAATTCTCCAGACTGTACTTACTTTTTCCATTTCCCTCTGATAACTGTCTCCCAGGAAGTCGCCTTGGTAACAAATGACAATGCAGAATTTCTCCACCAGACCATCCTCACTCACCCACATGGACAACCACTTTTTTTATGGCCTTAAAACACAACTGATTCATTCAGGACATGGATCAGCTTCATTTCTGTGTTTTGCATAATTCAGAGAACAGGGTCTAGTTTTTTTCTTTAATAAGAAAATAAAAAGGTGTATCTGATAAAATCTGGAAATAAAAACAAAAACAAAACAAACAAACACACAAAAAACCATCAGAAAGCAACTATTCTTGTCCTAGCAAATTAAAAGTGTCAGTGAGCTTATTTTACAGCAAGAGAAGAGTGTTCATTAAAAATTGAACTACATAGACAGATTGCTATTAAAATAGTTTTTAATCCTGTGAGGGGACAGAGAAGGTAATGAAAGAGTAATGCAGTCAATGTGTTTTGAACTGAGTTACTGTACCTAGAGCTCATCCTGAACTTCCTGAAATCCGTAGTAACATGAACATCATTATCACATACCAGAGTGGATAAGTTTCCTATAAGAACTGATGTTTTCAAAAAGTTAAGGTACCTAATGACTGAGCTGCAGGGTCACTTTTATCTCCTGTTCAGCACGACTTCACAAGATAAATAGCAGTGCAACCATGCCTGAACTGGTACAGCATTGCATGGACTAGAAGCAAAATAAGTAGTTAAACTCAATGTCAAAGCTGAGTTACAAAGCCCTACTTGGAGGATCAGAGTTGCCTTAACATCCCATTAATATGTCTATATTGCTTTCAGGTCTAGGAGTACTTGTTGAGCTACAGTGTTGAACTCCCAGACTTTTTTGTGTGTGGCTTTACCTGGACAGAACCAAAGCAAGTTTTTTCTGATTATGGCAGAAGAGATAAATCAAGTCAGATGGAGCTCAGATAAATATCCTCATCCAAATTTACATCCTTAATCACACGGGTTTTTTTCTATAATCAGTTCGGAAAACAATTTTCATCCTGTTTTCTGGACATGTAGTCTGCTGAAAACAGTAGGAAACTAGATTACTGGTTAAACAAGAAACTTGTCTGCAAGAACATGACAAAGCTGTAGGATATGCCATGTGAAGCAACAGGATATAACCTGAAAAGCTGCTGGGTGTGACAGGTAGCAGTGTAAGAAACTGAGAAGTTTCACAGGACTGAGACCTCTGTGAGGGACAGTGAGACTTCACAAGTGGTTAAGGGGATGTTATATGAGAAGCATCAAATTTCACAGACAGCTGGAGGGGATTATTGGGGACTTCTCTGATCATTCAGATCAGACCTATAGTCTAACTGTACCAAGAGTCAAACCTACTGCTGCAGTCAAGATAACCAAAAGAAGGGATGGGATGGGATGGGATGGGATGGGATGGGATGGGATGGGATGGGATGGGATGGGATGGGATGGGATGGGATGAGATGGGATGGGATGGGATGGGATAAGCAAAGTGTTTTCCAGACCAAGCACTCTTGTGCCAAAAAACCCCATCATGGGTTGTCTCCCTTTCGCTGCCACAATCTGTATGCATTATTATATAGATAAAGGGAAACAGCTTAAGCTGAGAGAACAGATGGAGCCATCCTCAAATATAAACTGTCACTCCATGATTTAGCTACTGTCCTGAGACTAAAATACTCCTCTTTCATAAACAGACAGGAGGACAGAGCCCAGATATCCTAATTCAGCCACAAACGTCACATATATACTAATGAATTAAGTAATTCCAGGTCTTGCCTTCTGGCCAGCTCTATGATCTGGTCACTTCCATATTCTCAAATGACAGCAGCTGCATCTAGGTGTTAGGCTGCATTCCTAACATCTACATGTTAGGACTAGTTTCAGTCCTGTCCATCCCCCCACCCCCTTCTTTTAATACAAAAATTGCAACCTGGTAATTAAAGTTTAATTCAGTGCAAAACTTTTTCTTTTTTTTTTTTTTGGCCCTAACTAAATTCCCCTTTGGTTTGCAGTCAGAAAACAAAACAAAACAAAACAAAACAAAACAAATAAGAAACACAAACAAAAAAAAGACAACTTGGTTTAACCATAGTAATCATCATGATTTGAAGAAACCAAACATGACCAGGGAAGGCAGGAAGTCTTCAGCTGCCTTTTGATTTGCTCTATGCCAAGATCATCATACTGCAACAAGTACCATTTTAAAAATGTCATATATTTCATCTTTTAATTATTTCTCATTTTCTCAGATCTGACTGAAATAAAACCTGGAACAATTGGCTTCAGCAGGGCAAAGCCTGGTAGAAAGAGTACACTATAAATACAGTCTATAAAGATATAGCTATTGCCTTTATTTGACAACCTAACTGTTCCCCAAGCACTCATCCACCAGCCTTATAAAAGGAAATGTAGTTACTGAGGTCCAAATTCACCGTTGGCTTAAGTGTGTGCAATTCCACTGAAGTCAACACAATTGTATCCGTTTACTTTCACAGTGGATTGGGACCCAGACCTTTACTGAAGTAATAAAAGGTCAGTCAAACATACAGACAACAGACCAACTTCTCTTTTCAATGAAAGCTGTGGCTTTGCTCAAAGTTCTTGACACAGATGATAGAATCAGTTAACAAATGAGCTGAACTGGCAGTGAGAGAGTAAGCAGAGTAACATGATGAACTTACTGAGGTTTATGGACATGTGTTAACAGAATCGTGAAAAATAATTACATTTTTCAGCTCCTCTAAATGCAGAGAACTGTATCTTAGCTTATCTCATGCTGGAAAAGAAGTAAGGTGATAAAACAGGGAGGCTGAGTACCTTTAAGATAACATGAAATTTTTGCCACAAAATGAGACTGATAGAAATGAGTCTCTCATACACTCATGTAATTTCCTCTGAAGACATTAGATTTTGTTAGCAGAACTGAAAGCTTGAATTGGTTCATGAAAACAACACAATGTGTCTTGCAGTCACTCCATGGTGTTTGGAAAGGTCATACTGTATCTACAGCTTTGTCTCACCGACCATATCTAAAGTAGCAGACTTGTAGTACCTAGCCAGGAAAAAGGATGTGTCCCACTAACTGGATACAACTTGGTCTCATGGTTACAGGTGATCATTTACTCATCTCAGTATACTGGTTAGGAGCACAACAGAACATCAGCTAGGACTCATATTGTCCAAGTTGAATGTATAGTTAGGAAACACAAGATTTCACCATAGTCAATGGAGACTGTATAATTAGTGAAAGTCATTACCACCGTGGTACCAGTTCATAACAAAGAGATTCCTGTGCTGCTTGTAGCACGAATGGAAGAAGACATCCGTGTAGGAGGACTTTGGAGGGTGATACAAGAGGTGACCCACAGAGTCAAGAGTAAGCCACCAATGACCAATAGCAATGATGATGAATATGTTACAAAGCAATATTACAGCAGTGAACCCACAACAATGTTATTTGGTATCTTGTCCACATTTCTGGATCACAGCCTAAGACACCAGAAGGTGCTACATGAAGCAAATGCCAAATGTGTAACAAAAGAAAGCAACAAGGATAGAAACAAAAGTTCAGTGACAATGAATTTTTCAGAATATACCTAACTAATATTTACTTAGAAAGAAAAAACATTGTGCTCAGGCTGGAAAAAAGCAGATTGCATTATTTCAAAAGTTGCTAGTGATGCTAGTTCACAATGAGTAGTAAGCATACTAATCCCAGTTACTATGACCATATAATAGTAACAATGAGAACAGACAGATCTCACATAACATTGATCATCAACTCAGCATCCTTTGCAAAGATGTCTTTCTTCTTTGCAAAGAATTTAGTAGAACTGACAGAGAAGTGATGGGCCTCCATGCATTTATTCTTTGGTGTCTCAATTAGTGCTTTAGTCACTAGATCATATAATTTATTTATTCTCAACTATTTCCATTAACTCTGTGTCCTTGATACAGAGTTATCTCAATACACAGAATTAAATATTAGTGTCTTGATTTTTAGGTTGTCAGATTTTCCTTTTATTTTCTTGAACAAGTACATCAGCATCTACAGGAGTAAATAAAAGGGGGTAGGAACAACCATCTACCTTGAAGCCAGCTGGCATCATGTATCCATGGCTAAACTCTTACATCCAAACAAGTTGCTGCATGCAACCTGCCCGATGGAAACGGCCCCTGGACTGTGCTATCCTTGACCCAGACCCAGACACTCTCTGGAGAAGCACCAATTGGCTTAAGCTGTGAACCACACAAACAATTTAACAGTATGGTTGACCTAATTGCAAGGTCTGGACCCATACTCCGGCCTCTATTAGTTTGCTGTTGGCCTTAATTAATTTGCTGCACATAGATGTAGCTTACATATTAAAGCAGGGAGGAAAGCATTTTAGTAAATGGGCACAGAAATCTTTCAATTGAGTGCTTTAAGGTAGAGGCTGCTCCTGAGAGGCAAAGACTTTCTATTTTATTATAGCTTTCACTTGCCAAGATTTAGGTGCAATATGTAAAAGTAGGCAGAGAAAATAGGGCTGGATAGTACCTCAGGAGGTCATTTAGTCCATCTTCCTCCCCCAAGGCAGGATCTTCTATATCAACGTGTTTATGACATATGTTTGTTTAACCTCCTCTTAAAACCTTCCAGTGATGGAGATTCCACCAACTCCCCAGGCAGAGCTATCCTACACTTAGAAAGTTTACCTAATGACTAACCTAAATCTTCCTTGCCACTCTTTAAACCCGTTGCTTCCCATCTTCTCCCTAGTGAGTACAAATAACAAGTTATTTCCTTGACCTTCACAGCAACATTTTCCTTAGCTGCAGCCTCTTGTTCCCTCTCATTTTTAATATTCTTTGCTCATAAAATTACTAATACTCCTTAAATAGGAGTATGAAATATTTAATATTATCACTAATTCCACAGACAACGTAGTAACATGGCTACTTCTAAGGGAGAAAATTGCATATGGCGCGTTTTGCAGCAGTGTGCTTGTTTTAAATGCATTATTTTTCCTTTTAATTTGGGAGAGGGATTGTTTGAGTTATGAGTGTTGATTTAAAATATTCAGCTCACCTTGTCTCAGACCCTCAAAGGGTTAAATCGCTGGATGATAATTCCCTTTGCAAGTCAGATACTGGTAATGAATACCAGTAGAATCCTTACGAGAAGACATATTTCATTTTTTAACTGGAGCATATCTAATGATCCGGGGGAAAGCCCTGTCTCGTAACATTTGATCTAGCATCAGACAAGAAGAGCAAGGTGGCATCAGCCTCTTCCTATTTAGTCATGAGCCAAGGAGCTGCACCAGTATACAAGTGACATGCAGAACACATGCATCAAAGTAGCAGCTCAATCTGTACTGCAAATAACACTCTCATGGCTCAGCATGGTTGCTGGCCCTGAGCTGTAGTTCCAGTAATTGACATAGTTGCCCAATGCTAGAAAACAAACTCAGAAACTATTCTCATTAGACGTCCCCCTGGTTTGTTGCTCAGTTATTGTAAAACCCAAACACTGAGCTTCCTACCAGCGTGGCTCTGGTTTTAATTAGTTCTGATGGCACTGGGCGACGCGCCAAGGAAAAAAAATGAACTTCCTGTGATTGAGGCTTGTTGCTCAGTATGTTGCTTCCTCCACACAGAGATTGTTTTCACAACATTTTCTGAAAAGGAGCTACTGACAGAAATCATATAAGTTTTTACTGCTTTTGATTTTTTAATTTTTTATTTATTTTTTTTTTTACTTCTGCCTTCCGTGCTTATAAAAGGCAGCTCAAAGTCAGGGATCCTTAAAGTTACTGTGTCATTATTCTGCCTCTGTGTGACTTGGCTGATTAAAGACATCCTAGCAGATTCATTTTTTTAATAGAATAAGCACAGGCTCCTGTTAAAAAATTTAAGACCAAGGACTTTTTAGTGTTTTAAATAAATTAATTTGGATATGTTCAGGCATGGGGAGGGACTGGGAGCTTCCATTCAACACCAGAGTTGTCACAGTATGAGTAAGGGGGAGTGAAATAGCAGACAAATATGATTCAAAAACAGGGTTAGTGTCTGTGGGTGTGTGATGAGACATTCATCTTCTTAGCAGTCCCCTTAATTTCTTCTTATGAGGCTCCCCAAGTTAATTTTTTATGAAGCAGGGCTCAAACATGATCACTTTGTTCCAGTGAGTGTCTGTAGGTGGGATTCAGACCCAGATACCTCCACTGAGATTTCTCAGGAGTGGATGTCTGCATTTGTGCTATCCCTGATTTGAATCAGAGCCAATGAAGATCCAGTTGATACCATCAGTGGGGTCCAGAGAGTAGGTGGTCTGACCAAAGTATGTAGGTATTTCTAGTGTGAGATGAACTTATTTCCAGGCTCCATTGACTTGTATGGACAGGACTTCCATTAATTTTAAGGGTAGCGTAGACGACTGGAGAAGATGAACAGATCTACATTTTAGATTCCTAACTGCAGACCTTCATAAAACATCTGCCCTGAGGTATATTCAACTGCTCTCTAGACTCCCATTGACAATACTGATGGAAGGCTTGATTAACCACCCACACAGAGGTGTCCAGTGCTACCCAAGATGCCCCTAGGTCTCATCTCACATCCAGATGCTTCTCTAAAAGACCCTGGGTCTTTCCTACATCCAGCATTATCTCTGCCAGTCCCACATGGATGTCTCACAGACCCTTGGATGTCTCAAGTGGCACCAGAAAACTTTGTTAAGTCAAAATAAATTGAGCTCCAGATTTTTGTTGACAACCGTGACAGCTTAGGCACCAAGTACACATACAAATCCCCACACTCCACTGAACCCAGGGATGAATCTCCCCTGCCCTATGACTTTTCCTGGGTGGTTGCTACCCTGTCTGACACACGAGTAGGTCTCTCACAGCAAATTTGGTGCTTTAGAAATTTCATTTTAAAAGACTGTCTGGGAGAACACAGATAAACTCTGGTGTCCCTGCCTAGTCAGGGGGTTGGAACCAGATATCTTTAAGGTCCCTTCCAGCCCTAGCTATTCCTGGATTCTATGAAACTCAACCTGAAATCTTCTAAATCCAATTTGTACAGTTGAATACAAGATATGACAGCCTGCTTACCAATGCTCAATTACTTCGTGACAGTCTCATTTCTATAGGTACATTTAGAGATGAATTAAATGATCCATCCAATTCAATTACTACGTCAATCAAGTCAAAGGAAAAACAGAAGCTCTCTTTTCCTTTGTCATTGTATTTCTGGACTTACTTATTTTGCTTCTCAAAATAAAAGTGTGAGGTGCATCAAGGAGACTAATGGATATGAATTACTCTCACAGATGGGGGAGGGCTTTGGACACAGGGGGGTAGGGAGAGGACAAGGGGAAATGCGTTAAAACTTGAAGAGGGCAGATTTAGTTTGGACATTAGGAAAGAATTCTTTCCTCTGAGGGTGGTGAGAGACTTGAGGGTGGAACAGGTTGCCCAAGGAAGTTGTGAATGGTCCCTTCCCAGAAGTGTTGAAGGCCAGGCTGGATGGGGCCTTGAGCAACCTGGTCTAGTGGAAGGTGTCCCTGCTCATTCAGGGAGGGTGGAACTAGATGATCTTTAAAGTCCTTCCATCCCAAACCATTCTATGATTATCTATCTAGTCCAGCATTCTTACACACAGCATGGTCATCTTGAGCAGGTTAGTCAGGACTCTGTCCAGTTAGTTTCTGGGAAGGGTCAGGTTGTATCTTATTTACTTTCTCCCATCAGCTATTTTTACACCTGAATAAGACCACCCATGAGCCTTCTTTTGTCCAACCTGAATAATGTCAGATGTCTCAGCCTCTCTCAGCATATCATATGCTCCAATGTCCTGACTGCCTTTGTGGCCATCACACAATCACTCCAACATGTCTATCTTGCCCTGGGGAGACCAGAACTGGCCACAGCGTTCCAAATGGGTCTCACCAACCCTGACCTCCTCATGAGGCATATTTCTGGATGCTTCTGGTCACTTTTGTTTTGAAAAAATCTTGTTGGATCATGTTCAAACTCTTGCCCACCAGGATTGCCCTCTAAAGTTTCTTTCCAGACAGACAGTCCCCAATTTGCAGAGTTATTCATCCCCAGTTACAGAATTTGTTATTCCTTCTGGTGGACTTCATGAGGTTTTTTCAGCTCATTTCTTCAACCTGTCCAAGTTTCTCTAAATGGCAGCAGATTGTGTACCAGTCTCTCCTCCCAGCTTCGTATCATCTGCAGATATGCTGAAGGTTCACTCTGCTAAATTACTCAGATCATTAATGAAAAGGTGAAATGTCATTGGCCCCATAACTGACCCCTGAGACATCTCTATGAACCATCCTCCAGCTGGATTTTGTGTCACCAATCAGAAGTCTCAGAGCATGCCAAACAGTTTTCAGTCCACCTCAATGTCCATTTATCTACCCCATGCTGAATCAACCTTTCTTTGGGAATAGTGCTCCCCTAATCTCCAGCCTAGATCCTCTCTTCAAGATGTTAAACAGAAGTTTATGAGTTTATGTCTTACTATGCCCTATGTCTATGCCTCGAGCTTGGTTTAAAGCTGAGATTCAGGCAGTGGTGAGATAAGAGACAGCAAGGTCCTGCTATGCAGAACTTACCCTTGAGCTAGATTTTTTCTCCCAGTATGACTGTAGCTGTTATTTACCATTAACTGGTGTTGGGAAATAATACCTGGGTGCAACCCAAAACAGCTCCACTCAAGCATCAAGCATCTTTCTATTTTATTTGTTCAGTATCTTTTAAAGAAAAATAAACTCTTCTCAACAAAAGAAACCCAACCTAGAAAAATGGATGCTTTTCTGATTAAAACCTGCTGCCTTTCTTTTTTTTTTTTCTTTTCTCTACCCAAACCTTGGCTCCTATCCTTGCAAGGATCTCATAGAAAGGCCCTTTCAAATCACTCTTTTTCTGTCCCAGTTTTTCAAGGACTTTGCTGAAAGATCTTGTCTTCCTGGTGGTATTTCAGGTGCCTAAATCCAAAAAGCATGTAATTCTCTCAGTCTCCTTTACAATCTCAGTTTTCAAATGGCTTTCCACATCAGGTAGGAGGAGCTACACATGCTGGCTTAATTAACAAGGCTCCCCCTGCCTGAAAGGGGTAACAGAATTAAGTCCTTAAAACCTATGCATTTATATTTAGTTTATATATTTGGAGGCAGGGTAGGTCCCAATGTTCAGTGCTGAAATTCCAAAGCAGACACAGGAGTTAAACAAGGGATTAATTAGATTCTGTATTTAGATTAACACTGCTCATATAAATACTGCATTAGAGCTGATGTCAATCTTTTATGCTAATTGCTAGTCAGACCCTGTGCAAAGACATGCTTTGCTTGGACCACTTTTGTAAAGATTGCTATCTATCTACTGTGGAGAGATTTATGCATTTGCTTTCCATTAACATTAATAGAAGCTGTCCCCATAAATCACTCATCGCCAGTAAGAAAAGATAAAGTCCTGCTAAGTTCAGAGAACACAGGCTTTCCCAATAGAAAAAAAAACAAAATCTATAAATAATAAAAAGCTTACAGTGTAAATATCTGACATCTAAACTGTAGAGTAACACTGTAATATGAAATGAAGTAGTCCATGAAGTGATTGCTCCAAGGGGAAGCAATGCTTGGCTATATCTAAACCTTTTTTAAAAAACTCGTATAACTCCTCTGCTATCAGTGAAAACATAAATAAAGCAAAAAGCATCAGAGGAAGGAGGAGGAGCAGGAGCACAGTAATTTCAATTGTTATTTTTGTTGTACCTTATTGTTTTCTGCGAGGTAGTGACAGATCCAATAAAACACCTTGTTACCCATGCAGAGAGGACAAAGATCACTAGAAATAACTCAAAAAAACCAGCTTTTAGCTAAACCAGATGTAACAGGCTGTCAGATCATTTAGGCTAAGAAGTTAAAGGTGTCCAGATGCAATGCTTGTTTCTTTGCTCCTTGTTGCTGCTCTTGATGAAATTGATGCAATTTATCTCACTAGGCCAAGAAAACAGCTCCATCATTGATCAGGACTCCCTGGTACTTGGCATTGGGCCAGTTCTGATTATGAACTGTGCAACTGTATGAACTGATGATATATAAAAATGTAAAAGCATAATTGTTTTCTCTTTCGAGTAGTGTAAATCTGGATTGTTTCTAGTGAGATTACAATAAAGTAACACTGAAAAATAAAAAAAGTTTCATCCATCACGTTGCCATTGTTTAATCCTTTAGATAGCACTGAGTATTAATTTTGAAGGAACACTATAAATGTGTTGCCAAAAACCTTATCTGTATTTCAACATAGATACTCACATCTATTGCTTTGTGTTTTCTTCTGTACTTAACAGGACAAAACTTAACATTAATTAGAAGTCATTGGTACAGCACCGTGTTATTAAAAGTCACCTATTAGAAAACAAACTTGGTGCAAAATTACATTTTGAAATTAATGTTAAATTTAATGATCCCATGATCGTTTGACACTCATCAAACTGGCAAAGTGAACATTATGTGTATGTGTGGTGTGTGAGAGAGGAGAATACTTTATTTTCAGAAAAATCTGTTTTGTATAAATTATCTCATAGAAATATGTCTATTTAAAAGTATATTTTTCAATTTTCACAGGTGAGCCCCTAACAGAACTATTTGGCTTTGGTTTTCTTCTACTTCATTTCTGACAGGGAACACATAATTTTGACTTTCTGATGCCACAGTGTTCTGTGTCACTGAATACATTTTATTTAACTTTAGAACATCCCAGATAAGCTCCCACCATGACCCCAAGATCCTTTGGGAGAGCCTGAAGATCTTAGGAAACACAAACAGCCTTAAAGAAATAAAATCCACAGAATATTCTGCTTCCCTGTTATCCTGATGGATCCTGTGAGCTCTTGGCTAAAAATCTGAGGTTTCTATTTATCCAGCCACAAGACCATTGGATCTCATGCCTCTGCCTCTTTGTTACATCAGAGAACTTCCCAGTGTAGCACATAAATTCCCTAGCTAGGTAACTCTGGTTGTGCTGATATAGTTCATGAACTGATACACTTCATTTGGGGGTTGGCCAAGGTTCTACCACTGGCCTTGATTAGCAGATGGAGAGGAACAATTCCTCTCTCTTAAGGAACACAGTGGTAGCCAAAGGTTAGATTGATTTTGGCTGCTACAGAGCAACACCTTTCCAGTTTAGCAAATGCCTGATAAGCTTGGATTCACACTCAATACCACATCCAAATATCCATTGAATTTTTGTAGGAAGTTGGTTGGAAAGAAACAACCATAAGTGTAAGTGATAACTTAAATTTTGACACCTGCATGAGTGAATGGGTAGGGTGGGAGTGAAGTGTTGCACTTGGCAGGGAAATGAGAACAAAAAAGACTGAAAACTAGTAAAATGCTCAAGTATTGTGACTTGCAACATCATACTCTGAATAAGCTGCTCAATTGTATTCTTTATCTTTTTAGGGCTGTCTGCCTTGGGATGGGATCTTCACGGAAGTATCACTTGTTCCTTATCTGTTCAAGTCCTATCACCAGGAAATAAAGACAGGCAGGCAGGCAGACAGGTAGATACTAAGAATATCTTTGTGGTCTCATTCAGAAGCCAGTACTGGGATGGGATCTATAGCACAGCTGCAGTGTGCAGAGCCCTACATGTAATTTACACAGCTTAAAAAAAAAAAGGTGAAGAGCATGAAGCTAATTCTCATATAAAGCAAAATGTATGAAGAGGTTTATGGTGATAATACTTTGACTTGAAAGCTTTATTTGTTGCAGACACAGGTCATTCTAAGGGTGTAAAAAATAATCCATCAGAACATCAATAATAAAAATACCACTTAGGGTGAACCTTCTGAAAAAGAAGAGTCTGACATTGAAAAAAAACAGCTGCTCTGGTGAGAGTTAGGAATAATAGACAGAATCTTTAGAAAAACTGTGATGAAGATATTGTATATCTAAACACTTTCAATCAACAACACTGAATTCCTCCATAAAAAAGATAAAGCAAATTCTGCAGAAAATGCAGTGATTGCATAGACGGCTACATATATATATAGGCAGAGAGATGTGGTGAAAGAAGAGATACTCTGATAAAAGAAGAAAATCAAAAAAGAACGGAAATGGCCGATTCTTTCTTTGTGACATATTTTCTCTCTCATCCTTGCATATTTGCATTAAAGTGATTGTGAATAATGTACATTTGACCAGTGCTGTCTGCGGAACTAATGCCTATTAAAGTGATGGGAAGTAGCATATGTTGTGCCTTGGGCAGAGAAAGTCCAATCACCCCCACTGTGTGCAAGTCTCCAACTAAAATGCAGGACAGCCTGGGTTTTATCCTAAATGAACCCAGCAGGGAGAAACAGGACATAGTCCCTCATTCCACATTTAAGCTTCTAAACTAAGGTTTAAAGAGTTAGATTCAGAAGAAAAAGGGAACTGTAACATCCATCATTTAATTTACACTTGGTGCTAATGTAATTTTATCTTTTCCTGGTGCTATCAATACAAAGGAAAGCAGTAAAGCAGGGCCACGTATTCAGTTGTTTCAAGACCTGAGATGCATTTGCTTTATTGGTACGAAAGGATAGAAAAAAAAGGAAAAGGAGGGCTGGGGAAGGGGGGGGGGGGAAGAAGAAAAAAGAAGAAAGCAAAGAAAAGAAAAAACCCTCCACTGCTCCGCTCCTGTTATTCTTTCACATTTTCTGCCAGTGCACAATTTTGTCGGTAATTGCAAAACGATTTGGGTTTGTTTGGTTTCACTTTTATGTTCCTGCACTGTACTAGAAATGTTCTGCTATTTGAGCAGTTTGTAAAGCTTTTTTTCAGTTGTATTACATAATCTTTCCAACGACCTCCAGCATCAAGTTCAGATCTAAAGCAGCCTTTCTTCTACCTGTGTGAACTTGATAGCTGGGGAAAAAAAATAAAAAAAAAGAAAAGAAAAAAAAGGCAATTACAGAACTGTGCAAGAATGATAAATTCAGCTGAACTAAGGAAATAAAATTTGCCGAATTGTCATGTTTAGATCTGCAGCAAGGAATTTTGCTTCATTACCTTCAGCATTACAAAAAGGAGAGGGGGTAGGGAGTAGAGAGGAAAGGAGGCAAAGCTCTTTTTTTTTCTTTTTTTTTTTTTTTTTAATATAGTATTCATTGGAGGAATTTATTTCCAGTGAAATAAATCTGTCTTAAATGGAACTGTATCTCTTAGTGATGTGGAAAAATATTTGCTGCCAATGTAAATCAGGAGGAAGAGCAGTGAAATGACTGGATTGACATGGGATCCCAGTTGCAATGGTGCAAGTTCTGAAATTCCAGTGACTTAAGATTAGTGCAGAGAAGGGAGACTGAAACATCTTCTTTTTCCATCATGAAGGTAAAGTGAATAGTTATTTTAATTCATAATCTTGATAGCAGATTATTAGCGTGGCTTAAACATTCATTATTTCTGGGTGAGAGTGTCAGAGTTGATACTTTCAATTATCTCTTCACAGAGTCTAAACTCTCAAGTTCTAACCCCAGCTAGAGTCAAAATCTGTGTTAGAGCTCCCACTGAAATTCAGATCTGGATTTGTCATCTGAAATTCAGTTACATCATGGCTCCAAAATCTGTAGAAGCAAGCTGCTCATTTTCACTTCTACTCAGTGACTGTAGGTAGGAAACACGCCCATCTTTTTCTGTTTATTGCTGATGCTATTTAACTTTAAAAGGTAATGAGTAAATAGAAAAAAAAAATAAACCAAAAAAAACCAAAAAAACCCCAGAGAGAATGTATTGCTGAGATAATTAAAAGAAGAGGCTATTCCCATTAACTTAAATTATATTAGACTTCCTTTATTTTCCTCACTGTTGCCTAGGAAATCTAGACTGGCTTTTAAAGAATTATTCTAGCTTTTATTTCCTCTTTTTTTCTTATCTTCCCTGAGTAATTCCTTAATACCAGCAATAATAAAAGCACAATCAGGTACAATCCAGCTGGATCCCACAACAATCAGCATCCTACATCCACGTGCTGTGGCTCACCATGGTTCTAAGCCACCCAAAACACAGACAGTCACAAAAATTGGCAGCCTCACCCAAAGCCATGCTGCTCTGCCCCTTCCCTTGCTGTTATCATTTGGGTCTATGGGCCCTCCCTGCAAGCTGGATCACCAAATTAAATCTGGAAGAGAGAAAAGAATAAAGTTCAGACAAATCATTTAAATGACTATAAAAAAAAAAAAAAAAAAAAAAAAAAAAACCAACACAAAAACAAACAAACAAACCAAATAACACAAAAAAAAACCAACACAAAAACAACAGAAAAATGCAGCATGAAAGAGGGGGACTATGTATGGGTGCAGGTGGAGGATCACCCCAATGCAATCCAATAGATGAGCTTGGTCAGTTAAGAGTTCAGAGCAAATGTGAGACCACAGCTCTAACAAATAACCATCTTACTCAAACATCTTCCAGACTGAACAGCTTGAGGAGTGCTGGTTTCCTTGTGAAAGGAACTGAAACACATTCAGACCTGACTTTGGCCCTGGCTGGCTATGTCTCATCCTAGTTACCTTATTTATATTGGTCCACATCTCCTCTTTTTTAGTTTAAAACCACTACTCCTAGTCCTACCACTACAGGTTCTGCTAAAATGTCTGTCCCCATCTTTCTTGCAGACCTCCTTTGAGTACTGAAAGCCCACAATAAGGTCTCCCCAGAACCTTCTTTTCTCCAGGCTGAATCCCAACCATCTCAGGCTGTCTCCATCGTGTCTCTCCTTTTACTACACTGTGAGTAGGCTCTGAACCTTCAGAGTTACCAACAGCCGGAATCAACCCATCATTATCTTCAGTTTAAATGTTGTTGAGGTCAGGTTAGAGACCCATGTTAGACCATTTGCATATGTTGTTCTCTCTCCTTGTTTTTTCCCACAGAAAACAATATCAAAACGTTCCACTTCATCTGGTGCAGATCACAGACTCTAAAAGTACCAGAGATCAAGGAGCAAGTCCAGTCCCAAAGGTGCATGATATCTAAATAATGGTAGGCATCAACTTTATTCCTGCTTAGAGGACAATCATCCTTCCCCCAGAAGTGGCTGCTGAAGTTGGACACAGACTGGGGCTGCCTCAAACCCACAAGATACTGTCAGCCTTACTTTATTTTAAATACAAACTTAATTTGGGTTATTCAAGACTTAGTATTGAAGACAGCTCTTCTCATTGCAAAAGCCCAGAAGGATCAGATTTCAGGGGTCCTGAGTGATGTTAACAAAAGGCCTGCTGTCCCTCAAGAGGTTCCTAATGGATTGTGCCATGTCTCTCTGAGTTTAGTCTCGATGCTTTAAGTGGCTTCATTTCCCAGTTTATTCTGACTGCCTCCTTGCAACCTCTGTTTCAATATACTTATCCATTATTCACTTCTCATCATTACTGATCCATTTTGGATAGTATGATTTAACTACTCCCCTGAAACCCAAGTTCAAGAATGAAATAGTCTCTGTGCACTCATTGTAGTGTAAATCTTCCTGAATTTTTCTTTTCCAAGTTCTGAGGTGTGCTCACTGCTATTTTCATTGTGTTTTCATCATGTTTTCATCTTTCTCTCATTTTTTACTCCTTATTGGTTTTAGTTAAGAAACTGGGGTGGGAAGAGAAAGAGAAGGATATGTGTGAACTACAGTATTAAATAAAGAGATGTTTAAGACAATAAGAAATCCTTACAGCTATCTGGGCTGGTTTTACATTTGCATCTGAAATTTATGTGACAAACATGACCATTTATTATAACCTTCCCCACATCTATCAAGCAACATAATAATGCTGACAAAATTATTAAACAAACAGAAAAAAGAGCCATGAACCACAGCCAGCTTAAAATTTCAAATCTAAATTAAATTCTAAGGAAAATTTTTTAAACATCAGATTTACAGACTTCAGGTGATTCAGCCCTATTCACTATTGCAAAAACTTTTGGCGAATATCTATCAAAGTTGGAAAGAACTTCAGAATTGTGTCAAGTGATTAAGCTCTTGTCCATTTTGAAGTCAATGAGACTATTACCATTAACTTAAATTTTATCACAGGTTTTTTCCTGGTATTTTTCTACATGCACTGCCATGGTTTTGAACAAAGGTATCTATTCCATGTAAATTAGGAGGTGGCAGAGCTCAGGGCTTAGCTTTACACTAGAAGGAAATTCTGTGCAGTGGTAGCTCCTTTATCCCATGGGGATATTGTCCCTCACTGCTAAAAATCTTTAAAATAAAATTTTAAAGATAATACAAATAGACTCAGTGATGCTATTAGGTCAGTCAGAAAAATAACTAACACTTTCAAAGACAGCTGGACAGTACCACATATCTGTATATCTTATGTACTTGTTTGGTCTTTTTTTTTTTTTATTACTAATTTCAAAATACATCTATTTGTCCTGTGAGGGGATACGTTTGGCAAAGAAATTACAAGCAGCTACCACCGAGCACAGCTGTTCATTGTCATCATTGATAGCAACAAATATAATCAGTCCAAAGCAAGATCACTCCTCTAAGGGGAAAGTATATTTAGCTATCATTCAAAATCCTCAGCCTGATATCCTTGATAGTTTAGTAACTCACTGTTTTGCCAGTGGGGCTGATAGAAGTTTCTTTGTTGTGATGGATGCATTTGCCATTACTCACCATACCAGTTCTCCCCTCCCCTCCAGCTGTTTTACTCTGGTACAATATCCAAAACCCATGAATCTTGCAGTATCCTAGCAGCCTGGTCTGTAACATTCCAGCATGACAAAATTAGAGCTAATAATTCAAACAAGCTAAAACATCTAAATGAGACACAGTCAAAGGAGACTTTTCCTTAGAGGCCTTGACTATTGGGAAACCTGGCAGATTAATCAGTAACCATCCTTGTCAAATCAGAAATTGTCAATGTATTGATTGCATCATTATAATTTAATTAATTACACTTGTATCTCTCTAGATATTTAACTAATAGATTGATATTAAGGTATGTTTTTCTTGACAAGGGATGTGGTTTAGTTCCAAGGCTCTCATTTTTATTTTTTTTTTCAATATAGATTGCATGTTTTACAAAAAGATGCTGACCTGGAAAATGAATCTCTGCTTATCCATGCAAACAGACAGAGTATTTCTGCAAAATTCCAGCTTGAGAGCTCCTTCTGAGATATTTCTGTGAACCATAGGTAGAAGAAAAAGGACTTCACACCTATTTCATTGGAATCAAAGTCAATTATGGAGTCTAATGATTGCATTTGTGATGGTTGGTTGTGTTGGTAAATCAGGAACTGGACTGGGAAAGCCAGCTTAATCCATGTGATCCAGCAGGTGGTCACAGCTTTATAGGAAAATTCGTGTCCATTATCTAGAAATCAAGCATCTGCCTTCTAACAAAATATATATTTAATTACAAGATCAAGCTGCAAAGCTTTCTACTTTTAGCTCACTACACAAAGTCATTGGTTCTGAATGTCTCTCACCTAAAGTCAACAGCAACAGGGAAACTAATATTTCCTTGCATTAAAAGTAAACTTTCAGAACAGAAGATTCATGTGAGGGTTTGAGAGTTATTATTGCCATTGTTTTAGTGAGTGTTGTTTTGATCTTCTTGGTTTGTGTTGTTATTTTTGATAGAGATGATGTCTGATTTTTACATTATCTCACCACTCATTTATTTCCAAGTGGCCATTTATAGGTGTATGGAAATGCTGTCACAGGAGGATTAGACATCTGTTCTTTCAGGAAAACAACTGCAGATGCTACCAGCTTGGGTATCTGAAGAGAAAGTGCAACAGACTAGTCATTAAGTTTTCTCTTTCTATGATGTTTTGACAGCATCACTTATGGGTCTTGTTCTTACTTAAACCTAATCTATTTTCTGTGCTTACCTTTGAACTCATAATTAATCTGGAATGAAGAGGATGAAATCTGATGTTGGATCTGCCAGTACATCAGAGAAAACATTAAGAAGTTGAATGCTGCTAGGCTTCTCAGGTTAATTTTTCTTTGTGTTAATGATGTAAAAATAAAACACTTGGAGAAGAAAAAAAAAACTATATACTACTTTAATGTTGCAAGGTGTTGATCTTTTACAAGTGCATCTGATTTTTATTATTTTTACACACGATTATTACATTGTTGTTGGTTTTTAGGGTAAAATTGGTTTCCTTGCCTGATTTCTGGTCCACACTGCAACACAAAAAGATCAAAAGAACACAGAGTTTTAATTTCCAGGTTCAGCTGTGCAGATTGTGTCGTGGTTCTGCTTCAGCAAAGAAGGTGACATTAGTAAACTGTCTCAAATCACTACTTAAGTGTGCATTCCCTCATCTGGGATTCATTCACAGCTTCCTTCACTGGAAATATCTTTACATCTCTTCCAGGCTGAGTCCAGTTAGACTGCAACATTTCTAACTTCCTCACATGCAGAAAACAGACTTGATCTCAGCTCTGCACAGTCAAGTGCAGAAACCATGATGTCTAAATTGAAAAACATCCTTTTCTCCCCAGTAGAAATGCTGGGCAATTCTGTTCACTGGCAAAGGAGAAGATTTATCCTTTGAAGGATGCAGCACAGGCAAAAAACACAGCCATGCAAACAGTTTGATAGCAGAAGGACTGGAGGTTCAGAAAAGCATATGCATAATTCATTGTCTCACCAAGGCACATATTTCTGCTTCCTCTTGGCTGTCTCTTGAAAAAGGCCCATCCAACCTCTTTCATCCCTGAAGCCAGGGACACAGTGGTCTGCAGCCCTTGAATCAGTGTGTGAAACAGGAGCTGAACAAAGACACTTTTTGGCTGTGTTGAACAGATATCCATGACTTTTATTAGAAAAGGGCATTGTGTGTTTTCAAGGAACCATAAGACAAACTCTTCTGAAGCCAGATCTTTACAATAGCACCTCCCATCACTTTCATCAATCTCTTAATAACCCTGTTTTTTTCTTTCTTTTTTATAATGTGGTACAACTTGTATAATAATAATAATTACCTCACAAGAAAGATATGAAGCTTAATTAAATAAAGGCTGATTATCAGAAACCCAGAGCATGTGCAGAGCCTGTTTGCTAGAGCTTTTTTGCTGTTAAGCTTTCCTGCAGATCAAGCTTGGGCTGTACAAGGAGTGATATGAATCATTTGTATCAAAAGAAATATGACTCATTCAAGAAAAGCCATCCAAGACCACAAATGAGACACTATTTTGATAATGAGAGATTTGTAGAAGAGACACAGAGAGAAGGATCTGGTTCTTTTAACGAAGTCCCTATTCTAGGCCCCTACTCAATCTCCTTAAAAATGTACATAATCTTCACTTGAACATCTTGACTGAAAAGGACCAGCCAGCAATTCATAGGAGATAGAAAGCAGATGAGCCTCAGTCATTTTTACACCTAAACTCAAACCAGACTTCACCAAGTCCCTCTAAAGTTCTTTTGCTGCTGGTTGCAGGATGGGACTGGAAGTGGAAATGCCAAAACATCCTTGAGACAGGCAGCATTTGTGATGGGATGAGAAGCAGATGTTAGAGAAATCTCTGAAGAAATTATCTTCACAGAAATATCAGACTTTTTTTTTTTATTTTTTTATTTTTTTTAGCACAATTCAAGTGCAAGACTGCAACAAACAGGTGGCTACAGTCTCCACTCCAAAAAGAGCTCTGTTTAAAATATCTCTTGGGTAACATCCAACAGCTCCATTGTCATTTCAAATATCCTGGAGCTTCTCAACAGGATCATGACCAACACATAAGTCATTAACTCAAGTCCTCAGTGTACCTTGCTTTTACCAGCCCAGCAGAAGAGAGGTTAAATGAGACCTATAGTTTAAAGTACTGGTGCTCAGCATGTATTTGAAATTCATTATAAGAAGATGGCCAAAAATAAAAATATTCCAGAATACAAATAATTCAAGGATCCTCAGGGGAGTGGGAAATGCAGTGTCCAAGAAAAGGCAATGGGATTTTGCAACCCTCTGAAAATCCCACCACTCATCCAGAGTATAATCCTGGACAGCAGCATTTTGCAACCCCACTGGGTATCAGAATGATTTAATTGGTGCTCAACAGTTTTGAAAAGCTCCTGAGACAGCATGGACACAGAGAGGCAACAGTTATAATATAAGAGGAGTTGAGAAGGGACCAAAATCCATCCCTCTCCCATATCATTGCCTTTCTTCGTGATCTTAAATGGGATTTGGGGCTTGAATTCTTAATACACTTTAATTTCCATGGAATTTAATTGTCTTACTGCCCTCAGCGATGTCTAATTGTGAAGATAACTACACTGAAGATCATCCAATTTCTGCAGTCAGAAATCATACTACTGTAAATCAAACATGGTCAAATAGAGAAATCCATTGTATTGCCTCATTTAAAAAAAAATAAAAAAGTAAAGGAGGATACTATAGGTAGGATATGTCTTACATGATCAAGTGCAGTAATAACTACAAGTTCCCTAACTAAGAGAAAAACAGGCACTTGTAGAGACTTGTTAATGTCAGCAATGTTAAATTTTTATTTTAGGTCTATTTATTTCAGGAATTACCTGTCTTCTTCATGGCATACAAAGGGAATTCAAAACACTCAGCTTAGGTTGACTTCTAACTTGTAGACACCTAAATGACACCTTAAAAAAGCACTGCAGGACAATTTAACATTTTAACTCTAACTAGAAATCTAAATTTCTAGCATCTCCTGCAGAGTATTTACAATAAGATTTTTGTCCTTTAAAAATTTTGGGGGTTTTAAGACAAAAATATCGAGTTTAAGAATTAGTTAATTAAGTTTTACCTTTTATGGATCTACAAGTGCTAACTGAAAGTAACATTTTGGCTAAAGAGGGTTTTTAAGGGCAATTAAACCAAACGGATATTAAATGAGGATACTGTAAATACATCCCATAAATATTATTTCTTCTTGCTTGTGCAGTATCTTTATTGTTGCCATATACCTGAGTATTAGCATATTTGCCTCTAACTCTCACAAAATTTCATAGAGCTTTACAGTGATTAATTAATTAATTATAGCTCAAACTCATTCTCTTGGATAGAAAACTACCTGATGGATTCCCTGAGGCAGAGTACCTTGTGGTTTGAGAACAAGGGGGTGGAAAAATTAAATCTTTTTGCCTCCTGCTTTACCCCCAAGAAGACACCTACACCGTGCACCACAGAGCTCAGGCTACACCTTTTCATCCCAACCCCTCTGACCAGTTACCTGGGGATATTTGAGGCTGCATCTCACCGTGGCTGCTGATGGAAGGCTTCACGAAATGACGAGCAGTTTCACACTACACCAACCATGATGTTTTAAACTAAAAAAATATTTCCCTCCAATTTTTTAAAGCCAAAAAGCGTTTCGAGTCAAACTTCAATTTCGTTTCTTAAAGAACTGCAGAGTTCTCCGTGTGTTTGAGGTGCATCTATTTCTGAAGCACACACAAAGCTCATATCACCAACAGTTATTAATAGTGGCACTGATTACACTTAAATCTGCCTTAGCAACCTCAACCAAACCAGGCATCCAGCTTCTGTGTTCAGCAAAAAAGAGGCAGGAACCTTCAGTGATTCATTCAGTCCTAAACCAGGCTGCTAGTTGGTTAACCAGGGCAAGGTGGCTAATCTAGAGACAATCAACATGAAGTGAGTTTAATCCCTTCATCAACAGTCAGCTACTGCTGTAAGGCAAGCCTTACCCAAATTAAATCAGTCTCTTTTAGTACCAAGTCGACCAGAGCATTTGTTTCAAGCCCAAATAAACATCTCTAGTAACAACAAAAAACAAATGTGAGAATTACCAATATAAGCAGTCGTTTGGATGAAAAAAAAAAAAATCCCTGTTTTCTAAGGCTGTTTGGCTTGAATCAAACACCCAGCTAACCTTTGAACCAGTGTTGGGAAGTTTCCATCCCAATGAGAGCTGTAAGAATGCACGCCAACAACCTACACTCTATCCCCCGTTGGCAGGAGGTTGGCAGGGATACAAAAAAACATGTTAACAATGATGCTTTTTTTCTGTATATACAGTAAACCTTATGTGTATCAACACACTTGTTTAAACAGCTTTTTGAATCTGACTCACAATCTTCATGAATACATAAAAAGTTCCAGATGTTAAAATGTCCCAGGACGTGCATTTTAACCAACTTTGTTCTGCCTTTGCTGCCTGACATGCAAGGGGGGCATGGTGATTAGAATTACTGGCATACTTACTGCTTCAGTTTTCCTGCATCCTACTGAGTGGTATTTACCTTGGGATGACTGTCTTTGTGCTATTTATTCCTACTACAGGGCTCTTGGGATCCTGGATGCTCTGGAAATTCCCTTTGCATCAGTAGCTGGAGAGGTGAAAAGGGAAGAAAGAAAAAGGAGGGGAGGGGGGAAGGAGTCTGAGACTTCACAGGTGCAGTAAAGGAGAGGCTGAGGGAGGAAGAGGAGGGAGTGAGACAGAAATGTTTCCCCTTCTCTCCCATTATACATGGATCAGGCAAAGATGAGGGAACACACAGGTCTGCTCTGCTGCAGTTCACCATTGGCATGTTTGTGGCAGAGCCCTTTGTACTGATGCAAAGTCACTGTTTACTTTAACTCTTACCCATTATTAAATTTAAGACTCAGAATCCCCTGTAGCCATTCACTGTTATTAACAGTGAGCATGTGTGCACCACCAGAAAATCCAAGACCTGGGAGAAATAGACTGCAGAATGTTACAGCTTCAGAGAAAGCCCCTTAGAAGCAAGATATCCCAGATGTTTTGCATGGGAATTGTCACAAAGGCTTACTGAAGCTTTAAAAACAAAAAAAACCCAACAGATTGGTTCTGACCTTGCCTGCATTAATATCATACCAATATCACTTTGCAGATTTAAATTTAGCTACTTCTGAATCCAAATAAATTAAGTTTAGGTGCATTTTTCTGAATTACCCTCATTATTCTTTTTTTTGTTTGTTTTAGTGATCTTGGGGTCCATAAAGGCTTCATGGAGCCTGTACTCTGCTGCACTTAGATCCAGATCTTAGAACCTTATCCAGATCATTTACTACAAACACCCAAAAATCACAAAAAGCAGCAGGTACTCACTCGGCAGGGTGGTCCAAATGCTTCCATTTCAGCTACCTGACAAGTCAGCAGGCACCATCAGGACTGATAAAAAGCTCTCCAGGGACTATGAAAATGCTTTACCCTGTAACTTTTTGGTGCACAGAGCATACATGGTGACAGGCACAGGAGTCTTCCATCCCAGGGCACAAGCCAAGCTTTTTCTATCATTCTTGTTCCTCTGATCCCATAAATTTTGCATTGCTTCCTGCCTGGTGGTAGGAACAGAGGATAAATTCCTATTTCCTTCCTTTTTTTTCCTTCACCTCAAATCTCAGTATAGATTTTTATGTGGAAGCTACCTTCTGGGCCATGATGAGCTGAACTCACTCTGGGAGGGTTAGGAAGGGTCTGTGCAAGTCCAGCTTTTGGAGACCTTACACCATGAGTGTCACTTACGTCAGCAGAGACACACACAACCCCAAGTATTATTTAGAGATAAAGGAGAGGTGGGCAGGGGGCAGGTGGTAGGAGCTCCACAAACTCAGCTGCAACTGCAGGTGCACAGAAAATTTCAAGGTCAAAATAACAAGGACAAAATAACCTACATTTGGTCTTGTAACTCAAGTTTCTGGGGTTTCAGACTAAAATTAAATGCAAGTGTTTCCTGGCACCCCCCTTACGCTCCACTGAGAGTGTTGGCTACTTCCTACCACAGGATGTTTATTATCTGGAGACCCTATAGGTATCTGCATGCTGAAAACTACATTTAAGTGTTTTAATCTCTAATTTAATCCCACCTCATTTCACCTTTAAATGATATTTTATGTATCTGCCTGCTTGGTTTCATTCTTAGTGTCTAAATATAAGTGTAAGTTTTAGGTACTACTTAGGTATTATCTGGGGTGGGAATGTGGCCTCGTGCCCCTTGGATGTGGCTAATGGTGGCAGAGAAAGAACAGGTAAAGGACAGATGAAGGAGAATTCTGTAGCAATATTACTAATGCTTAAAGACTGAAAGTGTTGAAAGCTTAAGTAGTTCAAAGCCTTTGGCTTTCTAATATTTAGATTAGCAATCTAACCTAATGCATCTCAAGCAGTAAAGCAATTATTTGGATTGGAAGTGTTAACCTGGAAGCACAGGAAGAATAAATTCACCTCAACTAACTTTAACCATCGGAAAGTTAGACATCTGTCTGCACTGATTAATCAGCTCCTCATACAGTCAGTGAAGAAAGTTGCAAACCTCCAGACATGGCCTAATCCATCCTTGTATGAATGAGATGAACTGCTCTCTGGAGGATTCTGTCTGCTTCCATTGGCTATTGAGAGATGATCAACAGCTTAGACAACTAGCCCGGATTAGGTACCTACAGTCTAGACATTTAACATTACATGAGACTAATCTACCCCCCAGATATTCAGTATCTCTTTAGAAATCTCATGAGTGTTGTTGCAGTAACAAATACTGCTTTTTCATATTTATGCTTCCCAGAAGCAAGTTTTGATTTGCTAATGGATCTCTTCTTCTTCAACAATGATTGATTGTCATTCCCCTCTTCCCCTGTTCAAACACATGTATATGTGTATGCATATACGTAATATACATGTGAATTAACTGTATCTGCATACATAATGCAGCATGCATGGATTTTATAGCAGTTGGGTTTTGCTGGTTTCCTATGAGCAGAAAACTGGGAAATCTGACAAAGTCTCCAAGTTTCTGCATCTGAATTCTAGGCACTGTGTAATTCTTGTGTTAATTACTGACCATGGAAAAGTTCTGGAACTTAAAAGCCTTACCAAATAATTAATAATTTTATATGCATTGGGGCTATTTTAAAACCACAGTCTCCCAGATGCAGTGGTTAGCTTGTCCTGGGATACTTAAGTCATATTGACCTTTGAACCTGTCTCATTTTTTCTTCCAAACTTAGTCAGCTGAGGCTTTTAAGGTTCACATTTAAAATTAACCTATTGCCTGTTGAGTTTTATAAATGTTCTAATTTATATCTTGTGGTTCTGACCTACAGTCAGTGACTGTCAGCTGCACAGCTGAAATAATCAGCTTTTCTTGATGTTTCAAACCAGAAGAAAAACCAACCAAACAAACAAACAAAAAAAAAAAAGCAAACAATATGTATGCAGCCTTCTTATATCCTAATAATGTCAGATGGACATTTTTTGCAGGAAAATAAATTACCAGATAAATACCTTGCTTGGATACTAAACAGATTAGCCCTTCATGCCACTTAAAGAAAGAAAACTACTTTGTAACAGGAAAATTATTTTTATATCTCCTATCTCACCTGGTGCATTTCCCTTCCATTCTACTGATAATTTCAACATACTTTTTTATGAAGAGCAATTCCAGACCTCATTATTGTTCCAAGCTCTGACATTCACATAGGAAATGAAAAACTGCCCTAACCTTCCTTCCTGCTTATAAAGTCCTGGAAGAGGTGGATAAGACCACAGAATCTTTTGACTTAGGGTACAATTTTTTCTACATTTGCATAAATCCCTCAGGCAGGCAGGAAGAGACAATATTTCAAACCCAATCCCAAATATTTCATTTGGAGCGGTTATCTCATAATTACAGAGCTGCTGCCAATTAGCAAAAAGAGAAACCTGTAGGATAATTTGGGGGAGGGAGGGATGGGGCTGATGGGCTTTAGCATGTTTTGTGTGAGAGAGGGTCCTGAACTAAAATGGGCTGCCCCACAGTGATCATTGATTTCTTTGCCTGGAGTGTTCCCATACCCTATAGACATCGATCGAAGCATCTCTCCCTGCTGAAGATGTTTTCTGTTGCAGGACAATCATTGCTGCCAGAGTAATTTAACAGAGAAATTCAACATTATAGGCAATCTGAGGCACAGATTTTATTCACCCACCAAAAATGCACTGAGAATTTAGAAATAATGTCATTATCTTTGGCAGGAGATTACTGTCTACATGCAGAACTTCTCTGGAAGCTTGATGGCTGCTGAGAAAAAAAAAAAAAAAAAAAAAAAAAAAGCCTTTCCTGTAACATCACATGAAATACAGCATCTGCAATAGCAAGCACCCCCAATATCATGTGGGCCTTTGGGCCACCTTCATTCCCACTGAAAAACTACCTCTTAAAACATCTCAGACTCATCATTCCCCCACCAGCAGATTGAACTTTGTGATTTAAGGTCATTGCTACCTCATGTCTTATTCTTCAAGGTTTCTAACCCGCTTATTTGCTCATCTCCACACATGCTATTTAAATTTGCAGAACTGATAAGAATAACAGATCTCAAGTCTTTTACAGATGAAACCAAGACCACAGTCAGGAGAGGATGGGGCAGGAGGCAAAACTAAAAAACTCTTCCACCCTCGTGACATATTTACCAGTTATGAACTAGGCATTCGTGAAATATCTCTCTAAGTAAAGCAACTCTATGGCATTTTTTTGAAACAGAAAAACTGAGTGTATTTTACCTCACGTTAACATCAGTCTCTGGGATTGTGAATGGGAAAAATGATTATTGGCCTTTTGGCTAAACGAAAGCATAAAGGATTATCTCACCCAGTGTAAAAGGTTCACTTTTCATGCTCAGGGGTGAAGAAGACACCTCTCTAAGAATGGCTGTGTCTTCAGCAAGGTAAAAGTGGAGCTGCCATAAGCACAGGATGTTTACTATCCTCTGTGCCTCATTTATGGCTCCATTGCAGACTCCTTAGAATCATAGAATTGTCTGGGTTGGAAGGGACCTCAGAGATCATCATGTCCAACCCTTGACCCACTGCTGCAGTTGCTAGACTATGGCACTGAGTGCCACATCCAGTCTCTTTTTAAATATCTCCAGGGACAGAGAATCCACCACTCCACTGGAAAGTCCATTCCAATGCCTGATCACCCTCTCCATGAAGAAATTCTTTCTAATATTCAACCTAAACTTCCCCTGGCACAATTTAAAACCATGTCCTCTTGTCTTGTTGAAAGTTGCTTGGGAAAAGAGACCAATCCCCACCTGGCTACAACCTCCCTTCAGGTGGTTGTACAGAGCGATGAGGTCTCCCCTGAGCCTCCTCTTCTCCAGGCTGAACACCCCCAGCTCCCTCAGCCTCTCCTCATAGGGTCTGTGCTCGAGTCCCTTCACCAGCCTGGTTGCCCTCCTTTGGACCTGCTCCAGGACCTCAATCTCCTTCCTGAACTGAGGGGCCCAGAACTGGACACAGGACTCGAGTTGTGGCCTCACCAGGGCTTCCTTGTAGAAGCATAGAATGGTTTGGCTTGGAAATCACTTTAAAGACCATCAAGTTCCAAACCACAGTCAGGGACACCTCCCACCAGCTCAGGATGCTCCAAACACCACCCAACCTGATCTTGATCACTTCCAGGGATGGGGCAACCACAGCTTCTCTGGGCAACCTGGGCCAGGGTCTCACCACCCTCACAGCAAGGGCTTTCTTCCTGATTTTCGTCCACATATATTCTACAAGAAAAGTTATTTACACATGAGGATAATAAAATCACATCCTTGAAAGAGGTTTCATGACACACTGATCCACTCTCACAGTCTCCACTCCACAAGGCTGGGTCCTCCTATCTGAAAGATTAAGGAATATGTTCTGTTGCTTTAAGAGAGCAGCAACGTGTATTGATTATTTTACAGTGGACAGAAGAAATCAAGGCCAGGCCCTATTCCTGCTGAAATCAATTAGAATTTTGCTACTGGTTGAAATGAAAGCTGAATCAGACTTCATAACTGCTTTTCTGAGTACTTTGATAGCTAATTCTGTGTTTTTATAATGTCTGTATTTAAACGGCCTATGCATTTAACAACATCCTTTCTCCTTCTTTTAAGCTACAAATAAACAGAAGTTGTTGAGCTGATGCCTAAAAAGAAAAGCAAAAACAAAAACAAAAAAGTAAATATTTCCTACAGTAACAACTGAAAACTAGGATTCACCTCTGGCCCTGCATTTATTAAGGATAAATTGGGTCCAGGAATTTTTATTGCACTCACTATAAAACAGACCACACACTAATTTCTTCTAGAAATGTTTAATCAGGGCCTTAAAAACCTTTCCACAACTCCTAAGACCTGCAGCACACTGGGATGTGCAGAGGGTATCTACTAAAGAGGCTCACCCTCACTTTCCCTCCTGGTCTCTTCAAAAAAATACAAGTGCTGGTACAATTACAGAGTTGGGTACTGGAGGCATGGTCTTCTGCTGGCCTGCCACCAGAAGGTGTGATATTGTCTGGTTTTGCATCCAAATCACACAAATAAAGAATAATCTGCCCCATATGGATACTGATATAAGTAGATTGTGCCATTTGGGCCTGATGCCAAGTTAGTGGGGTCTGGTAGCTCCAAGCTGTCTGCTATAGAGGATGGACCTGAAACTCCTTATGTTAGAAACATTTTTTGAGTTTCCTACTGATTTTTTTTTTTTTTTCCCCAGAAAGGATCACTGGAATGGTTGCAATCTGAGGTCCTTTGTTTTTTTCATGATTTTCCAGTGTCTTTTCCATACCTCTAAGAAAAAGGACAGTTGGCTAAATGCCATCATGCTTTTTTTCTTTGAATGGACTATGAAAGTAAAGTAAAAATAAAGTGGAGAGGAACAAAAGAAGGAAGAACACCGAAAATGAGGAAAATAAAATAGAGAATAATATAACTAACAAACAGGGAGATTAGGGAATTACTAGGACAGACTAATTTTTAAGAGGACATTTTTTACTATGAGAGTGCTGAGACACAGGCCCAGGCTGCCCAGTGACATTGTGACTGCTCCCTCCCTGGACATGTTCAAGGCCAGGTTGGATGGGGCCTTGAGCAAACTGTTCTAGTGGGAGGTGTCTCTGCCCATGGCAAGGAGGTTAGAACTGGATGATCTTTAAGGTCCCTTCCAACCCAAACTATTCCATGATTCTATGTTTTTTGTGTTTCCTTTCAAACTAGTAAAAGAAATGGAGGAATCAAGATGGAAAAGCCAAGGAATTCTTACAGTTAACATTACTACTGCTTTCCCTTAGATCCCAGCCTCACTTAAGATCTTCTTTGAGGGCTACATCATGTTATTCTGCTTCCTGGAAGAGCAATGATTTAGTTAATGCTGGAAAGGAAGCCAAATACATATTGCTCTTTACAACTGCTAACTGCTCTTGCTATGATGTGAAAAGTGCTGCTCCACCAATCTTACAAGATAAACAGGGAGCCTGGCTGGGGGACCTCACTTGAATGGTCAGGTTGAAGTCACATATAGCCAGGTAGGTGCTTGAGGACTCTGCCAAAGCAAAGCCTATAAATGTAATATTTGGTTTCAAACTGTGGGGCATGGCCAGCCTATGGAAAACTTGCTCAAGCCTGCAGGTTAATCAGAGTGATTTGGGGGAAGGATGGAATTCTGTTCCTCTTCTTAGCACAGCTGCCAAAAGCTCCTGCTGCAGTTTATACCCCCTGAAACCAAGGGGGGGAAAAAACACTCACAGTTTTTTAGCTGGTGAGTGCATCAGGAAGGGCTCTCCCTGTCTCACTGCCACCATTCACAACTCAGAGTTCTGGTCTCTAATAACCTTTCACATGGCCTGAGAAAAGCCTGGCCAGTTCCTCTGTTTTCCCCATAATATGAAAGAGCAGAAGAAACTTTGCAGTTTATGGACACAATAATCTCATTAAAGCCTCACTGTGACTTCCAGAAGTTTTAATAAACCAGCTGGTTAATCACAATAATATCCCTCCCCCTTCACTTTATGGAAAAATCCTGCGGTCAGGAAATATAAAACTCTCAACACGTTGACCACAGTGAGGATTACAGCCTCATGCAGTGACACTTTTCCAACTGTAGATCTTGTGTGCTGCACAAACCTCAAACAACCTCATAAACAAGTTTGAAGCAGACCTAACGCCAGGCTTGCCAAGAAGAACATCAAGAGTGATCCTGTTAATGAGGTCTGGCTGGAGCTGAAACACCTCTCCTAAGTGTGTTATTTTTAATCAAGTCATTTCCAGCAGGAACCTTTACAGAAGTGTGTAGTGATTCATTCCTTAAAATTTACACTTGAAGGCCCCAGTCTCAGACCACTAATGTCACTGAAAGCTTTAGCAGGGAGTGATGGGTGTTGAATCAGACACCACAGGTTTGACACTCAATGACTTCACACCCACAGACTGGACCAGAATCTGACTCTCAGAGGAAGGCTGGGAGCACTATCCAAGAGCTCAGCTCTACAACTAATAAGGAACTTAGTAACAAATCAGGGAACTATTCCTACATTGCATCACCACTGTTCTAAGGTGAGCTAAGAGGCCACCTGCCTGAGGCTCACACGTGGGGTTCTCCTGAGCATCCCAGTCCAGCAAGTGGATGGCTGCTCAACAAGTGGTGTCACTTCCAGTTCAGGACTGCTTTTATTCAGTGTGTCAGACATAAGAGCTGCTTTTGCCCAGGAAAAAAGAGATTTAAGGTGAGTGTCTTTCTCCTAAAAGATTTTAAGCTCCTGTCTCCCATCAAAGTCCCTTAAGCCACTGGGCTACTTTAGAACAAAAAATGAGTCTCACTCCCTCATGCTGTGATTAAGCCACTGTGAAAACAACAGTGAGGAAACAGAAGGGAGCATGATTTCCCTTCAGATGGTTATTTTGCATCCTAGACCTTCTTCCATGTAACAAAGGGGTTAAATGTGGAGACTACATTCAAAGGTCATCTGCTGTTAATGTATATTATGTGTTTCTCCTCTCAAAACCTACCAATGACAGCAGAGCAACACCAAGCACCTGAGGTGTCAGAGGAAAAGTATTGAAAGATCCAGTGAAAACTGAACTCATGTCTTACCTATTAGGCAGCAAAAGCTGAGCCCTCCCAGGTCAAACACAATACAGTATAAATCCATTTATGCCAGGAAGCACAGGATGAGGAAGACAAGGCTCCAGTAGCAAATGAGGCTTCTGAAGAAGTGCAGTCCTTTGGATGTAAAGACCTCAAAGTGCTTCTCAGCACAAAATAAGTAGTGATGTTCATCTTTTTCCAGCTTATCTGGGCCTAATTTAGTAACTGTATCAGATGTGGACTCTTAGTTCATTAAGTGTATCACTAAGCATAAAAGTCAACTAATAACATCTCCTTTGAGTCCTCTGGGTCCCTGTCATGCCCTCTGAGAAACAAAGATGTACAGATAATGTTCATGCAGCCTATCTCATGTCAGGATGGCACAAGCCATCCAATGGAAGAAGCCCTCTCTATCCATGTAGAGGAAACCTCTGCAACAGGTGCCTACCTTGCAGACAACTAAAACCTTTTGGGATTAACTTGAGTTCATTAATAAACTACCAGGATATGGACCACATATATATAGATAGATAAAAGATGGATAAAGCAGCTGTTCCAGCAGAGCTGAGAAAAGACTTTTTTTTCCTTGTTCCCATGCCCTCTCTCTCCCCACTGAGCCACCTTGTTTCCCTAAAGGTTTTCAACTCCTAAAAATTTACTGTTTCTGGCTAATGGTTCCCAAGTAGTTGTTTAATTAAAGCCCCCATGTAGCAAATTTTATTCCAGAATTCTGGAATAGCTATTCTGGTAAATTCCAAAATGTCAAGAAGCCCTAAGGCATGTGCAGAGAAGTGTGTGCCTCTCTCAATGAGAAGCTGTTAAAAGGAAGGTGAAAATAATAGGAAACACGGGTATATTGGTAAATGGCAATGAGAGTGTTGCTGGTAGCATCATTTTAAATCATTTTGGCACACAAACAACTAAAGCTGCACAACTAGTTTGGAGGGGGAAAGAAGGATTGAATTAATTCAACTTCTTTTTAGACTCACACATAGTCTCCAAGATTACAACTCAGTCATTATTAGAATTCACATTCCAAATAATATTCTTGAGGCATCATGGTCTCAAGAGTATGAACTGCTCATTGTATATGTTTGATATATGAAAATCAAGCTGGGCTAATTAGTTTTGATTAGATGCATAGTTTATGATGTGTTAGCTCTTCGCATTGATTAGATTAATGTAGTTCTTAGAAACACACTACATGTGAAAAAAAAAAAAAAGCATTTGAAAACACCTTCACCACAAATATCCTCCAACAGTCGTGGTTTGTACAAAATTTTCTTCAGTAAACTTACAAGTTAAATTATAAAGAAATTAATATATTAGGAGCATGAACACAACAAAAAATGTATATTGTATTTTATTTGAGCAAGTAGTCAATGTGTTGTAGACTAGACCAGCACCATTCATTAATGGGTTTGTTAATTACCTCCACTAATTTTGTAGTCCTTTTTGCTGGTGCTGAGCATTTATTCATGCATGTTCAGCTACAGTAAAGTCAATGACTGATGACTTTGAGCACACTAGCAGGAAGGCTGTCCCAGCTAGCACTGCTTTTTAGAAAACCCAAGCTGCATTTTGATTACAGCCCCACACTCACCTCTCAGGCCCCTGGCTCCAGAAACGTCGGCCTGCAGATGCTCTCCTCTTCTCCTATCATTGCCACCCTGATTTCTGAGGGTCCTCCCATCACCCACCAGCTCCATCACATGCACACTCAGCCACGCTCACCTTCAACTTCAATCATGCCCTTTCCCCTCCACTAACATGTACTCACTCAGACACTTTCACATTTGGTTACATACCCAGCTCCCAGCACTCACATTCAGTTATGTTCAGAGCTCTACACCCACACTTAATTACAATCACACCCTCACACTCCCCATTCAGTTACACCACCAGTGCTGCCCACCTCCCTCCCACGCTCAATTATGATCACATGTGATTAAACCTGCAATCCTGCACCTACAATATAATCCTTCACTGGCATTCGCATCCACTTATGCTCAACAGCCTTCCCTGGGACACACGTCTGCTCGTCACATTCATGCATGCATGCAAACACCAGATTTCTTCTTTCATCCTGACAGCAGAGTGGTTTTTCGGGTTGTTTGTCTTGGTTTGGTTTGGTTTGATGTTTTTTCTTTCAGCGACACAAAGAGCATCCACTTCTTACCAAAGCATCGAAAATTCTTCCCAGAATTTTTACCTTCCCAGAAAATCCCTTTGAATCCTTATTTTATACCTCCTGAAGAATGTATGCACTGGTTGGTTTTATTATAGTACCTAGTAGGAATGAAAATCAAGGTGCCATTTCAGAAAATGCTGAGGACTTGAAATAAAAAACTTCCTACCTTAAAATTTATTAGGGCTATTATCTAGGAGAAAGTGATGGGGTTTCCTATGGAGGAATCAGAGAATCACTAGGCTTGGAAAGGACCTCTAAGATGACCAAATCCAACAGTCAACTCAACACCACCAGCCAACTAAACCATGGCCACAAGGAATAATGTGAAGAACACTAAGGTCACTGACTCATCCAGCTGTTGTGTCTACAGAGATGCTACAAAAGCAAATTACTGATGTTCCCTAACACATGGGCAACCCCTCACCACTGCAGTGACTTGCTGTCCAAGCAGTCTGCAGTGATCTCTGATGATCAGGGACCTTTTTGAACAGTCTCTTCTACATGACTGCATAGCCATCTTTTGCAGTTTGGTGATGGTGATGGGTGAGTGAAATCCTTCTTATCCTGAAGTCACTAAAAAGGTTGTTTCAGTGACCATGGACCTTGCTTTTAGAGCCATCAGCTCTTCCTGATGATAAGAACCACCTCAGAGGTGTGTGAAGCCTACATGAATGCCAACAAGAAATCTGAGCTGCTATGGGTTTGTTTTTACCCAATACATCAGATTCTAAGAACATTAACCATAGTCGTGAATATTAGTGAAAGATCAGAAAGAAAAGAGGATAGAAAAAAATTGTGCAGAGACACTTTAGAGGAATTAATAGAGGAAGCATCATCTGTACCAACCCATGTGCAGACCCATGCACAGATATCTTATTATTCTTTCCAGTATCTAAAAACCACATTCAGTCTGAACCAGACTTAAGAGGAATTCCTGATAATCTGAAGTAATTTTTAAAGCAGGCTTTGATTTAGAGAGATAAACCAAAGCTGTGCCTAAAAAGCCAAATTTCCAATTGCATATTCTTGATAGAGGCTTGGACTTGCTGGGGTTTTTTTAATCAAGATGCAAAAATTCCAATGAAATTCACACTGTTACCAGAAGCAATGGATGGGGGGGGGGGGAGAAAGAAAAGAAAAAAAAAGGAAAAAAACACCCAAACCTAAAAATTACCCTGCAGGATGAGGCAGAGCCTATGGATAAGTGCCTGCTCCCACAATAGGATACACATGGCTGTTCAGAGATGCCTTTGCAGGGAGCCAGGCCACAAATAAAACAAGACATGTGGTGTGGGTTTGAATTGGCCACTTTTTTATTAAACAAACAATTGATCCAAATCAAGGAATGATAAATCATTTAGGGGGTCTTTGTTGATACTGACCAGAACGAATATGTGAAGATAACCTGCACTTGGTCTTAGAATTATCATTCCCTGCACAACTACCACCCACCAGAAATCACACTTCTGTATATCTCAGGGAGACAGGAGAGAGGATGAGAGAGAATAATAGGAAAGTTCACAAAAAGGAAGAACCATCTCTTTTCACCATCCAAGCAACTTAAGCAGTGTCTGAGTCTGAACAGTGGAAAATAACAAAGGAGGGGCACTACCAGTCTCAGAATTATGGGGGTGACCCTCCATGTCCTGTTCCTACCACTGATGTGCCCAGTGTTGCACACAGGGAGGACTAAAACACCATGACTGCTCTGCCATAATTCTTGGTGAAGTCAACAGAAGGGGGTTAGAGAATTAAGAAGGGCAAAACTCATCCTGCCATTTGCTCATGGCAAGATGAAAAGCCAAATCTTTGCCCCAGCCTGGTGATAAGCAAATGTTTGTTTTTAATGGAAGTAACAATGCAACGCAAGGGAATCAAGAGGTGTTTCACCATAGTAGTTGTCATAATCAACAAGGATCAAAAGAATATTCTGACCAAAAGTCTTCCAAACCTCTCCCATTTGAAGGGGGGGTGGTCAGGGATAGACTTGTGGCTGCAGAGAAGTCATTTTCACAGAATCACAGGCTGTCAGAGGTTGCAAGGGACCTCTGAAGATCATCGAGTCCAACCCCCCTGCCAAAGCAGGACCAAAACTAGGGCAGGTCACTGAGAAATGCATCCAGATGGGTCTTGAAAGCCTCCAGAGAAGGAGACTCCACAACCTCTCTGGGGAGCTTCTTCCAGGGCTCTGTGAACCTTACAGTAAAAAAAACTTTTCCTCACGTTGAGGTGGAACTTCCTGGGCTCTGTCTTGAATCCATTGCCCTTTGTCCTATCACAGGGCACAAGTGAGAAAGATGTTGTCCCTTCCTCCTTGATGCACATCCCCCATATATTTATTAATTAAGACATTAATTACATCCTCTTCAGTCTTCTTTTGGCTCCACTGTTCTTGGATGACTTTTCTAAGCCAGGGAACTTTTTGAACAATCTATTTCAAAGGGGTTGCTGACTGTTTGCTCCTGATTGTTTTTCAGAACACCATGTTTTAGGCACCCTAGAAAGGAAAAGTGTTTTCTGGAGACATGCTAAATGTCATTAGTCTGTAGGGACGTTCTTATGAGACCCTCAAATATGGGACCATTTTGGACAATGCAAGTTGATCCTGATGTAACTGACATAAGACCTGTGAGTTTCTGTCACACATAAGGGAAGGATTAGAGCCAAAAAAGCAAAGATCTGTGTCAGAAGAGTAAAAACCATAGTGATGACAATAGGAATTACTATTATAACATTTGCTGCTAACATGAAAAAAAATTAATGTTGCCACTGTCTAGGAGGTGTGTTAAAGGAATAATGCACCTGGTGTGTTTCAGCTGGTGATTGCTCAGTGCCTGGAGATGAAAGTGGTGACAAAAAATGAAAAATGCCTTTAGAGTATTAGTTTTCTGAAGACTTGATTCTGATGGACTAGTCCCAGCCCTGAGGGTCCTTCAGGATCTCAGCAGAGTTCCTGTGGCACCATTGGTATCCTAACACCCAGTCAACCTTCTCTTGTAAGTGTGTTTGTGGATTTACACCCAAAATAATCCAGATCTGCTGTTTGTAGCAGTCTCTTTTCTTGTGGAGGAAGGGAGAAGAAGACAGCAGCACAATCTGTGTCATTATTAAAACCAAAATGATAATCAGAATAGAGCAGAGAGAAACTTTGCAACAAAAAGATCTCAAGATTTTGGGTCTACACCTTTCAAAAGGCTTGTGGGAAAATAGTAATAGCGACAACAATAAACACAAGAGCAACAAAAAAAGTGGGATCCCAGTGCCCGTGCCCACAGTCAGAATAAAAAATGCAAAGCCTGGGCCACCTCGCCTTTAATTTCCTAACTGCTGTTTTGTAAGGCTGTGTCATGCTTCTCAGTTCAAACACGCTTTGGCTTTTTATTATTCATGGGCCTTTTTCTCAGTCAGTGGTGTTGAATAATAAAACAGCCCAGGATCAAATGGGCCAATTCTCCACGCCTGACACCAACTGCTACTGTTCGCTGGGCTCTGCCAAGCGTTGCCTCTGATAATGAGTGGGATTTGGTTAAACAGTAAATTAATGAATAATGAAATATCCAGGTTGATCAGTTAGAGAGCACGCTTGCTTTGCCCCCGGCCAAACGCTCGGGGCAGAAATTACTCTCAAAAGGCACTTGCCTGTGTGCTGGGCTGGATAACTATTTTACAGCCTATTGCTTGACAGGATGTTGGGATGGGGGGCGAGGGGTAGGGAGGAGGTGGGGCAGCAAAGGGAGCAGGGCAAAATCCTTGTCACCCCACACGGAGGAGAGAAAAGGGGCCCATTTGGGGCACTGCACACCCTACTGATAGGGGGAGGGTGGCAGCTCTGAAGGAGCTCGATATGAGGGATGCATGAGCTGCCTCCTAG
Source organism: Phaethornis superciliosus (assembly GCA_023637945.1). Lineage (NCBI taxonomy): Eukaryota > Metazoa > Chordata > Aves > Apodiformes > Trochilidae > Phaethornis > Phaethornis superciliosus. The sequence continues at coordinate 109,685,855 of JAJQWJ010000003.1, read as the reverse complement.
GTTGCTCAACCTTCATCAGGTCAAGCCTGACCCTGGTTATTATTGGGTATAACCCAGCTTTCCCCTTCCCCATCTCCTAGTCTCATCAGTTCTGAATTTTCTCCTTGCATCAGCTTTGTCCGAGGGTGTTTCTGAGCCAGGGCATTCCCACCCTCCCTAGCAGGGTTTGTAGCCCAGGCTGCAGAAAGAGCCTCCCTAAACCGTTTTTTAGGCAAATAAAAAAAAAAAAAACTGTGGAAGGCTCTCTTCACAAGGATGGGGTAACCCCGCGTAAAGAGGGGGAGACGGTGAAAGCAAAGCAGCAAGGAGAAAATAACCCCTTAGCCTTCATTTTCTGCACTGGGAGAGATAAGTAGCTGGAAAATATTTCCCGCAGGTCAGTAAAACAAGTACACAAACACACAATCACAGTTTCTAAGGCTAAAAAGAAGGGGGAAAACCCTTCTGGAGTTTTCACAGCCATCCTCCAGAACTGTGAACACCCCAGCCCAGGGTGTGTGTTTTGGGCTGGAGTTATCACAAGAAAACCTCTATAATTCTCACCTTGTATCCAGAAGGGAAACTCTCTGTAACCAGCTCTCCCTTTTATTTTGTTTTTATGATTATTCTTTCCAAACTCTCTAAACAAGCCTCAACTTCCCAAGGCAGAGCAGGGAGAGGGCAAAGGGTGGGAGGAGGGGGGGGGGGGGAGGAGAGGAAAAACAGTGAGGTGGAAAAATGCTGTTTCCAAAATGCAAGTTTACAGGTCGGGGCTGAGTTCCTTTCGCTCGTCTCATGTCACTCCTAAGTTAAAGTTTAAAGAAACCTTTGAAGCCTAAGAAAGAAGGAGGTCCCTGCTATGCTCCGGCCATCGCCCCCATCCTCTCCCGGCAGCTGGGAGAGCAGGAAAAGCCTCCAGGCTCCGGCTCCAATGGCAAAATCCCAGGAAAAGAGGGCTGGAGGGGTTTAAAGCACAGACTGCTTCATTTTGCTCAGTTTTCTCTACTCCTCAGCTCGCAGAGCGTTTCCTAAGGATGAGCAGGGGGTGGAGAGGCGGCTCTCTGGGGCAGGTTAAAGCCGGGTGTCTTCTTTTTTTCATCCAACAAAACCATCTCCCACCTTCACCGGCAAAAGTTCATGTTAAAAAATCCAGAACTTTTCGTTGGAAAAAAATTCGCTTCCTTCCTTCCTGCTGGCCTATTTGTATTTTGTGTTTGTGCTGGGATTTAAAATACCAATTTTTAAACAGATTTCAAAATCCAGGCTTTTCCCGTGAAATCCATTTATCAAAAAAAATACTTTCTACCCCCATTTGAGGGTCTTTCACCACCACCCTTCCCCATTGTTACCAATTATTGTGTTGTGATTTTTTACACAGAGATGGAAACAGGTTCCTTTTTTTTTTTTTTTTTCTTTTTTTTTTTTTTTTTTTTTTTCATAGCATCCACTCTGCAATAGAATAAAACTGAGTACAGGGGAGACCAGGGGTTTACTCACCCCTAGAACGCTGGTGGATGGCTACAATGAGGAGGAATATCCACATGCATTTCTTTTACCTTGGCTTTTTTAAACGATTAAAAACGAGGGGCGTAATTACAATTATACACAGTGCTCTTTGTAAATCTCTACACGTAGTAATTTCTCCCCTGTAAAGAATTAAACATTTCTGCTTGAAATGGTCCTCTCGACCTGGGGAGAGCATCCTCCTCTCATGCTGGCAGAAGATGAGGGCGATTCCCAAAATTCGCTGTTTATTTAATAGCACAGATAATCCCCGGCAAAGCACCTCCCCACCCCGGGAAGAGTCACCCAGCACCAGGCAGAACTCAGGATCCTTTTTGCCTTTGCTGTAAAAACTGAGTGTTTGCTAAGTGTCCGAAAGTGGGGATTTTTTTTTGGGGGGTGGAGTGGGATTTTTTGCTTTCCCCATCCAGAGCAGATCCGGGAAAAGGGGAAGATCTCTGAAAATTCGTCTGAGAAACAGCCCCAGAAACACACACACAGACTCCTTTTATTTCAGTGTTACTTGGAGGAAGAACCGAAATAATTGCCGTGATTTTGTAAATGCGTTAGATTCTGGGTTTTTTCCCCATTTTCATAAAAAGGGGAGGATAGAAACACTCTTAACTCGGAGACCCCCAGAGGCTTCTTTCTCCTCTCACCTCCTAGAAAGTGTCCACAGAAAACTTGCTGGGAGGGAAACCAGAGCAATTCCCCCCTTCCCTCCTCCAGGGCGCCGGATCAGGCCCCAGGGTGCTGGGGATGTGCAGGGATTAATGCCTTGTGCCAGGGTGGGGGAACGCCGGGGGGGGGACTGATCCTTTGCACCGGCTGGAGTCTATTGCAAGGGTTTAGTTCCGAAGGGGGAAAAAAAAAAAGAAAAAAGAAAAAAAAAAAAAAAAAAGAAAAAAAAAAAAAGAAAAAAAAAAGAAAAAGGAAAAAAAAAGGAAGAAAGAAAAAGGAAAAAAAGAAACTAAAGAAAAAACGAAAGAAAAAAAATAAAAAGAAAAAGGAAGGAAAAAAAAAAAGAAAAGGAAAAAAAAGAAAAAAAAAGAAAAAAAAAAGAAAAGGAAAACAAGAAAAAAAAAGAAGAAAGAAAGGAAAAAAAAGAAAAGAAAAAAAAAGAAAAGAAAAAAAAAGAAAAAAAAGAAGAAAAAAGAAAAAAAAGAAGAAAAAAGAAAAAAAAGAAAAAAAAAAAAAGGAAAAAAAAAAGAGCTTTTTAAGAGTTTTTTTTTCACCCTTAATATATAAAACTCAGTAGTGGGGACCAACACGAAGATGAGGGAGCAGGACAAAGATGATCTACACTCAGTTGTGACAGGATATGTAACACAATGTCCTGGTACATACACAGGCAGATGTCCAGGGGAAAAAAAAAAAAAGTGTGGGTGCCTGTTTATGAGCGAGACAGAGAAAACAAAGGAATTTAGCGAATATATTGGTAGTGGGGATTATTTAAGACATTTGGCTTGTTCTGTCATAGGGACACCAGATGTTATTTATGAGGTCTCCTATAAATGTGGGCCATACCATGCAGGTGGGGAGGGAAAAGGGAGTAAAAAAATAAAAATAAAAATAATAATTTAAAAAGAAAGGCTGGAAGAAGACATAAAAGAGAGGAGTTCACCCCAAAGGGATGAAAGACAAAAATGGAGTTTACGACTGTATAAATCATGGTGAAGTTTTGTAATGGAAACTAGAACTACCTGAGGTTTAAAAAAGAGACTGGGGCAAGGCAGGAGAGATGGTCCCCGCTGGTCATGGCTGGGAAAGCAGATTAGAACAGCAGAGTGATGGGGAGGTGAAGTTTTGATGAGCTGGGTTACTGCTCCTAGTCATTTGTTTTTTACCTTAGCTGGGGGAAAGCGAGAAGAGAAAAATGACCAGGAGATGGATAGATAGATAGATAGATAGATAGATAGATAGATAGATAGATAGATAGATAGAGATAAGAAAGAGGGAGAGGGAGAGAGGGAAGGGAGGGAGGGAAGGGAGAGAGGGAAGGGAGGGAGGGAGGGAGGGAGGGAGGGAGGGAGGGAGGGAGGGAGGAAGGAAGGAAGGAAGGAAGGAAGGAAGGAAGGAAGGAAGGAAGGAAGGAAGGAAGGAAGGAAGGAAGGAAGGAAGGAAGGAAGGAAGGAAGGAAGGAAGGAAGGAAGGAAGGAAGGAAGGAAGGAAGGAAGGAAGGAAGGAAGGAAGGAAGGAAGGAAGGAAGGAAGGAAGGGAGAGAGAAAGAGAGAAAGAGAGAAAGAGAGAAAGAAAGAGAGAAAGAAAGAGAGAAAGGAGAGAAAGAGAGAAAGAGAGAGAGAAAAAGAGAGAAAGAGAGAAAGAAAGAGAAAAAGAGAGAAAGAAAGAAAGAAAGAAAGAGAGAGAAACAGAGAAAGAAAGAGAGAAAGAAAGAGATAAAGAAAGAAAGAGAAAAAGAGAGAAAGAGAGAGAGAAAGAAAGAAAGAGAGAAAGAGAAAAAGAGAGAAAGAAAGAGAGAAAGAGAAAGAGAGAGAGAAAGAGAGAAAGAAAGAGAGAGAGAGAGAAAGAGAGAAAGAAAGAGATAAAGAAAGAAAGAGAAAAAGAGAGAAAGAAAGAGAGAAAGAGAAAGAGAGAAAGAAAGAGAGAAAGAGAAAGAGAGAAAGAGAGAAAGAAAGAGAGAAAGAGAAAAAGAGAGAAAGAAAGAGAGAAAGAGAAAGAGAGAGAGAAAGAGAGAAAGAAAGAGAGAAAGAGAGAAAGAGAGAAAGAGAAAGAGAGAGAGAAAGAGAGAAAAGAGAGAAAGAAAAGACAAGACAATAGATCATCAGGAAGATTTTTTTCTTCCCTAACACTGTGTCCATCCCTGCTGGGTTGGGAGCCCACCCCAAGCCCCGGAGGATCTGGAGGACACCCCGGGCCTGGGGCAGAGCAGAGCTCCCAGCTCCTCGGCAGAGCTGCCCTGGCACCTCACTGGGTGTTAGAATCAAATAGAAATGGGCTTTGTATCCACAGCCTTGATGCTGCCACCGGGAAACTCGGGGAGAGCCCTTCCTCGTCTCGTCGGGTCCCATTTAAAAAAAAACCTTTCCCTGATGCGCTTTGTTTTTTGGGGGGTTTGTTTTGGTTTTGGATGGTTTTGTTTGTTTTTTTTTATTTTTTTTTTCCTTTTTTATTTTTTTTTGTTTACATAACTGTTGCACAGCTCTTGCACAACAGTGAAAATTCCCGATCCCACCCCCCACACACCCTCCCCGAACCCCCCTTCCAGACTCCTCTAGGAACTGAGCGAGCTGTTTTGACAGGTTTCATGCAAAACATGTGCTCTCCTCAAAATAGTATCGTCGGTGCGATGAAAACAAAAGAAAACAAAACGATAAAGCGTGGCACGCAGTTTTGGAAATTTGCTCCAGTGCCGCTGGTCCTCCCAGCAAGGGCTGCCTGGGGGCATCATTCCCACCCCATCCACCCACCCACCTGCCCGCAGGAAAAAGGAGGTTTGGGGAGGGGGGGTGTCCCCACTCCTATCCTGGAAAAAGCCCTGTAAAAAAAAAAAAAAAAAATAAAAAAAAATTTAAAAAAAAATTAAAAAAAAAAAATTAAAAAAATTAAAAAAAAAAAAAAAAGGAGAAAAGGGAATTCCCTTTCATATTTTCCTTGCAGCTCCGCTGTTCACCCCCGCCCCATCCATCCTCGTTTTCCCCCTTCTGGACCCCCAGGGGATGCTGTCCCCTTCCCCCCCACTCTGTCCCCCACCCTCCCTCTCCATCCAGGACCCCCCAGACTTGCTCCAGGGGGTTTTGCCATCACACCACGGAAAGTAGGTCACTCTTATGGCCAAGCCTGGCTGAAGCCGAGGCAACCGAGCCTCGGAAGCTTCCCCATAAATCAGACTTGGGCTCGTCATTTGCAATTTTTTTTTTTTTTTAATTATTATTCTTATCGGCTTTGGACACTTTGGACGATCTGTTGAGTCGGCTCCCGGAGTCCAAGCTGGAAGGAGAGGGAGAAGGGAGGTAGTTTGTGAAATGGAGGTGGGAATGGATTTGTTTTTCTGCTATTCCCCCACCTCAACTCCCAGACAATCATTAAGTTGCCAAAAAAACCGAGCCGGCTCCTGCATCTTGCCGTCTGCCCTCTGAAACTACCACTTTCCCCCAAAAAAAAAAAAAACAGATAAAGCCCAACCCAGCCAAGTCTTCAGAGCGGGTATTTAAACTAAAAGAGTTCACTGCAATAAAAACGATTTTTTTAAACTGCTTTGCACCCTCAGGGCTCCCTCTTTGAGCACTTGTGTGTGTTTGTTTTCAGGGTGCCTGTGGGGTGGGTTCATCTTGACAGTCCTTTTCCAGCTTCTGATTTACAGGGGGGAAAAAATGGTGTTTTTTATAATAACTCTGAGGAAAAAAAAATTAAAAAATAAAAAAAAAATTTAAAAAAAAAAAAATAGAGGCCCTATTCTGCCCAACCCCTGCTTCCTTCACCCAACCACAGGCTGAACCTCGAGTCAATCCAGAGTGGCTTTGGTTTAGTCCTGGGGATCCGGATCTCCCTAAAGCTCTTCTTCAAAAGTGTCAATTACAAGCTGAAATAATGCCGGATTGGGAAAGGAGCCGAGGGATGGGGGTGGAGGAGGAAAAAAGTTTAGTTTTTAGATTGCCTTTTGCTTGTTATTGGTGCTGCAACTGTAGACCTGAAGGTAGAAAATCATCCTGGGGTGTGGATGTGAGCATCACTCTTGATTTGTAGATGAATACATAGGTACACACACATATAGACACTCATATGCATGTACATAGAAGTGAAACGTACAGTAAGACAGAATTTGGGGGTGAATCCTTTCCTGATGTTGAAAGCTTCCATAACATTTCATTTTAATGGCTAATATATTTTTTTTTTAAAAAGGAAAAGGAGTTTTACTCCTCATTCAGCTGGTCAAAGCAAAATGAAACGAAAGCTCACATTAACATGACATGAGGTTTATTATAGGTCTGCTTAGAATGAAGAGGTAAGAGTGGTAAAAATATGGACACTTTTGATTCAGACAGAAATAAAATACCAACATTTCTGAGAAGCAATATTTATTGTCTTTTTTTTTTTTTTTTTTTTTTTTTTTTTTAATGTGGAAACATGTCCTGAATTTCCCCAAAGCCTAGACTGGGAAAATAAAGTCTTCTTGGCATTATAAGTAAATCCGTCTGCAGAACTGAAGCAGCACCAACATTCAAAAAAACTGAAGAGGAAAATACAACAAAACACAACAATCTCTTTTTTTTTTATTCTTATTCTTATTATTTATGTAAATCAGGTCATCACTGGACAAGAAACCAATTTCTACCCATTACCATAACAGCTTGTCTATAAAGAACAGAAAAGATTCAGATAGGATACTATCTAGTCAAGCGGGATTTTTTTTTTTTGTTGGTTTTCTTTTTTGTTTGTCTTTTTTTTTACCTTTTTTTTTTTTTTTACTTTTTGTTTTTAAATTCCCCCACCCATTCACAGAGGTATAGATTCACAGATAAATAACCCCAAAACTACTTGCTCGCCATATTTACACATTCCCGTTAAATTAAGCATAAATAAATATATACAAACTCAATACTGAATGCCTCTCCGCATTTCTTCTCAGGAAGAGTCAATAAACTGATATTTCTCACTGCATGGTCAGATTTTTCAAGAAGAGGAGGTGAAAGGGATCGTTTGGGGCATAAAAGGAGAATTATTTTTTTTTTCTTACATCTTTCCAGTTTCTCATTCACTTTATTTCAAAGCTTTGCATTTACTTTTTGTTTGTTTTCGTTTATTTCTCGCTGGCACACAATGCTTTCGTCTCTCTTGAAATGTCCAGGCATTTGCCAGTGTGTTTGGGGATATTTTCTTTCACTTTTTCCCTTTGTATAAGAAAATATACTATTATAAAAAGCCTAGGGTCTCTCACCCAGGGAAGCCGGAGGGGAGGGGGAGTTTGGCCGGATTGATCTGGCAATGCTTCCATCAGCTGAAACAAGCACCAAATTCTCCAAGAAATTTATTAAAACAGAGCCCAACAGCTCTGCGTGATAAAACGGTCAGAAAGAGATGAGGAGGGGAAGGGAATAAGCCCTTTGGGCACAGCTAAAGGTCTTAAAATCACCCTCCCCCCCTTCCCTCCCTGCCCCAAATTGTGGGGGGAGGTTGGTCTGGGATGCAAAGGGACTTGAAACAGCTTCTCACAGAGAATTTCTATTAGGTGGGACAAGACACGACCCGATTTTAAAGAAATCATCGGGTTGTAAAAGTATTCCCATAAAATTGGCTTCTTGTTTCCTTCACACCTTGTGTGAATAACAACCAGGAAAAAAAAATAATAAAAAAATAAAATAAAATAAAAATCGGGGAGCACAAGAGAAGAAATTATTTCCAGTGGAAAACAGAGAATTGCTAAAAAAAAAATAATAAAAGTGAGACTAGAAATTAAATAAAATTTACAGCAACCCACCTGTTTGCTTTGAAAACAAACTTTTCATGATCTCTCCTCAAACTTTTCCCTTGAGTTAAAAAGCAAAGCTGCTGTGTTAATCCTCCTGTTTATTGATTTATGATCCCGAGGAAACCAAATCTTTTAATAACTCAATTATCAGATAAATGTCTGAGGTGTCCTGCCAACACAAGTAATTGGGCTGGGAAAGTGCAGGTCAGCAGGAAAATGCCTTCCAATGGGAAACTGAATTTTGTTTAGGGGGGGATCTCAACCCTTAATGCTGGTAGGAGCCACCAAGCAATGGATATTTTTCCCTCTGGGACCAAAACTGGGCTACAGGGAAGCACAGAGATGGATATAGTCCTATGCCATGTTTTCTCCCTGTTTGCATTTAAATCAGAAACCTTTGTCTCAGTAATTTGGGGAGCAAATGGAGGTCAAGCCACTGAAATCAGTGGGAATTTTACATTTGGCTTTATTTGGCCTGAGCAAAGAAGCACAGCCTGGCATTTGCAGTCTGTCTCTTCCAGGTAGAAGGCACGAGGGGCAGCTCCAAAATTGCCAGGAGTCAACTGAAATTCTTCCCTTAACCTTCTCAAGGTTTAGATCCTGGTCCAGGTGACCAAACTTTGCCTAGGGGAGATTTCAGTGGTAGGATCAGCCCCCCCCCCCCCCCCACATGAGTGTGCACACTTGTGTGTAGATCTTCCCCCAAGAAGCTACAAGCAGCATTAACTCACACTGGTGGTGGGATGCTGTCTTCTGCAGTTAAAAAGGAGCATCCCCAACTACCCTCTCACAGAAAAAGAAGGAAAATCCCTAACATCCCCCCAAAGCTTTCAGCTGGAAGGTCCAAGGTGGCAGGCAGCAGGTCTCCATGTCCCTGCATGTGAAGCTGGGAAGGTGGAAAACTGATCTCAAATTTGGAGTCTCCCCAACAACCAAGAACCCCACCTGACTGGGTGATGTTGGAGGACCCCCGGGCTCCTCACAAGGGCATTTTGCAAAGGGCAGGCAAAGCAACGTTCAATACTTTGTGCTCAAGTTTCAATAAACAGAATAATCTCACTGGGAGATGTGCTCTCACTGGTGTCATTCATCCCTCCCCAGATACACACACAAGCACCACCCCTTCCCTGTGCATCACTGGTGGGGCATGTCCTGCCCTGAAGATTGAATTGTCCTTCCTCAGGAACCTAGGGAGTGGTTGGCAAGAGGTGGGATGTGAAGGGCCATGGGCTACCCAGGTGCTGGGTCCCTGCACCCTGGTGAGAGATTCATCAGATCTACATCACCCAGGGATCTACACCTCCTCCAGGGATATCCACAGTGTATCCAATAACCAACCCCACTGCCAGGGACCTGCCAGGGATGAAGGCTTACCTCCAACTCATCCCAACAGCTCATGAAGCAAACTGCTTGCCTCAGTTTCCCCCTTTTCTCACGTGAGGATCTCTACAGCACTATGCCCCAGAAGAACCAAATGTAGGTGGATGAGGAGCACCTCCAGAGGTGTCAGAGCTCCATGGAACTTGGTGACTCCTGAGTTTCTATTGCCACACATGTGTCCAACTCACAAGTAGAGGTCAAGAGCCAAGACCTTTGCTTGCTGCTCTAAGGTTCAAAAAGCAGAGCAGGATCTCAGATGTAGCCACTTCTAAGGTAGCCAAGGACACTAAGGATGAAAATCAAGAGGCTCATCTGCTTTTTTTTGTTTGTTTGTTTCGAATAAATTCTGTTGGGGGATGTGGAGAGTATTGCTGAATTATTTTTCCCCCACCATCCACTTTGCACTGTCCTATAAACTAAAGCAAGGCTAAGGCTTCTCTTTTGTCTCTCTCTCCTTGTTCTGGATTCAGGTGTGCCTGCTTGAGCTGGTGGGATGGAGTGCTGTGGCTTTAAAAGGGATCCCAGGAGGGGGCCTGACCCCACTGGAGTTTTGCCAGCAACTCCAGGAGATTTACCCACACCCAGTGACCGTTCTGACATAAGCAAAAAGATGTGTTAGTGCATGAACCCTGCCCCGCTGAGAAACACATGCAGTTAACCAACATGGCAGAATCCAAAGAGAAATCTGTATCCTTACACTTCAGCATTATTTTTACCACAGAAGACAAAGAAATGTATGTTAAAAAAAAAAAAAAAAAAATTTTAAAAGAATCAGTCTCCTCCTCCACCCCCCAAATCATATGCATAAGACATCCTGTCACACACCAAACCACCAAGAAAAACATTGGAGTTAAGATGCTTTTTCCCCCCCCACCACACCAACTTGTTCTAAAGAGAGAGTCACAAGACACTTTTTTTTTAAAAAAAGCTTTCTAAGAGAAACAGATTTCCTCAGACTGAGCTCAGAAATCAGAATATTCCCTGGCAAGCCCTCCCCGCTCCCATCACGAGGAGCCAGCTCACATGGCAACTCTTTCCTCCCTTGGTACAAAACCCTTGTGCCAAACAAGTGGGGTAACATTCAACACAGCTCTTCTTTTCTTTGCAATATTACACCTCAGTTTCAACTTATAGTTTTTATCTCATTCAGATTATTCCCTTTGAGCTTCTTTAAAGAAGTGCACCTACAGAATTCGGAAACAACTGGCTTTGATTTGAAAAAGAAAAAAAAAAAAAAAAAAAAAAGAAAAAAGAAAAAAGAAAAATATCAGAATTGTGGATTTTTTTTCTCAGTACCTGATATATTGTGTAGGGATCTCTAGTCCTCTTTGAAGAAGCTCATAAGCCAAGCGGGCAAAGCTTTAGGAAACAGAAGAAAATAAAATAGTGCATACTCCTGAGAAAGAATTACATACTCATATCACTCATTTTTTTTTTGTTGCTGTTAACAGTTCTTTAAAAATGGGGGAAGATATACCTCACACACACTACTCAAGGAAATTAAGAACTGAAACATTGGCATAGTTAGGAATATAAAACTCCCGAGAGAAAAAAGAGGAGATCTCAGAAAATTAAGAAATCAGATAGAGCTGACATTTAACCAGACCTTGCTCTCTAATTTTGCAACCCATTACAGACAAGGCATTTTACCATCAACCGCAAGTACTAAATTACCAAGGTATGTTTGCATGCATGAATATGTGTGGCTACACACACATATTAAGTGTATATATGGATATATTCCTATATATCCAAATATATCCATATAAAAACATACATAGGACACACACACACCCCCTTGTCAAATCACGTGTGCATACAGGGATGCACACACAGAGGCACACACGCGCCCATACACACCTGTAAACGCTGGTAATAAACAGAGAGTCTGTCTAGACCAGGAAAAAAACCCCAAAAAACCAAAGAAGTTCTCCAAAAATAGAGTTAGCTAATTCGACTGAGCTACGACGACTTGCATCTTCCCATCTAATGGCATTAAGGTAAGATGGTGCCACGAAGGCACTGGGTGGTGGTGATGAGTTGGGGAGGGATCTGTGCGCTCGCTTCCCCTCCTTTCCTAGTCTAGACAGAACCAGGGTGATGAGATGAAGTGGGAAAAGTTGGGGGGGGATGAGATGATGGGGCTGCTCAGAAAGGAACGTTCTGGAAGATCGTTTTAGCTCAGGTGGAGACAAGACATCGTTCAAAAAATTTTAAAAAAATAATATTAATAATAAAGAAAAATAATAGCAAGACAGACCGTGCAGCTCAAGAAATCAAAGCACTGACACCAAAAATGTTTCTCCAATTTCTTCCAATAAGTTATTCATTTCTTTCTTTTATTATTATTAATTATTATTATATTCCCCTCCCCCCCCAATCATTATTTAAAAAATGTGAAAGAACAGAAGTGGGGAAAAAATCCTGGTGGTTGTCTTCACATGTTCCTGGCAAGAGACTCTGAACCACTGGTCTTGCGCCATTGTGCTCGTTTGATCTTAAATTATTGTCTTTCTTTTATTATTATTTTTATTTATTATTATTTTGTCCTACCTAATAGAATTCTTCCAAAGCCCAATCCAATATTTTTAAAGCTAAAATTAAGACTTTTTTTTTTTTTTAAAGGATTATCTCTCTCTCTTTTCTCCTTTTATTTATTTCACTTTTTTTTTCTTTGCCTTTTTTTTTTTTTTTTTTTTTTTCCTCTCTCTCTCTCTTTCTCTCTCTCTCTTTCTCTCATTTTCTGTGTTTCTCTTCCTTGTCTCCAGTTTTACTACCTGGTCCTTCGCCAGATGTGTGCCTGTTAGCAGTGTTGTTGTTCAAGAACATCTTGTCCATGCCTTTGAGAGCTTCAGTCAGGTAGTTTTGAAGGGCTGTGAGGGCAGCACAGATAGCGGGGGCCCCAAAGCCGTGAGTGATGAGGCTGAAATGAGTCAAGCAGCTCTGAATGCCTGGTTCCAAAATAGGGGTGGGCCGACTGTTTCCAATGGGTGTCCTGTCCTGGGCCAAGAGATCTGTAAATTCTTTACAAAGTTGCCTGTACAGAAGAGAGAAGGGCAAAGAGAGGACAAGAAAGAGAGAAAAATGGTTGTTAGGCTCAACCTACAGTTCACTGAGATAACCAAGGCTGAAGGAAGGGGCAGGTTCAGGCCAAAGCTGATCCCAAAACCTAGAATGGGAACCTTTTGCCACCTTCCCCTTCCCCAGCAGTGCTCAGGGATTGGCCATGGTGAGCCAGTAGCTCCCTGCTCAGGATGATCTTGTTCAGGAGAGATAACACCCTGTCTGAAGATAAAAATCTCTCCTGCAGCCACAAGGAAGCATCTGAGGAGGTTTAGGTTGGATATTAGGAAAAAACTCCTCAAGAGTTCTAAAGCATTAGAACAGGCTGCCCAGGGAAGTGGTGTAATCATCATTCTTGGAGGCTTGATGATCTCTGAGGTCCCTTCCAACCCAACCAATTCTATGATTCTATGATTTAAAAGACATGAACACATGGCATTAAACTTTGGTTTAGTGGTGGACTTGGTAGTGTTAGTTTTACGGCTGGATTTGATGATCTGAAAGGTCTTTTCCAATCTAAATGTTCCTGTCATCCTGAAGCCTTGTGAAATCCCAGCCCTGCTTGGTGGCTCTAAAAGTAACCAAGCTGAAAGGGAGATGGCTGGGGGTCTGGCAACCACCATCTGCTTGGAGACCTGGCCCTGGCTCAAAGCAACACCCACTGGTGCTGTTCCCAGAAAAAAACACAGACATGAACTGGGAGCTACTGGGCGGCACGGTGCAGGGAAGCACCAAAATGAAGCTTCCTCTGAGACTGCTTAGGTTGAGCCATTTTGTCAAGAAAGATCAGAACTCCAAACTATCTTATTTATTGCACAAGGAGCAAAGATCGTGTTTCCTGTTTTAATTGGGGGGCTGGCATTCCAATTAATACATCAGATTAATGACATCTGGTTCTTGTTTGCTTGTCCACGCCTTTGGAAAAAATAGATTTGATTTTTCTAGTGAATCTTTTTGAATTCTTTTGCATTGCTCTGGTCCAAAAGTCCTTCAAGTCAATAGGTGCCTGGGCAACACAGAAACCCTGGAGGCTGATGGGCTACCCAAAGGAATAGTTTCTTTGAGGCAGATGTCTACCCAGGGACTGTAGGGAAAAAAAGGCCAGGATTAAAAAAATATAAAATGGGGGGAGGGAGAAAAAAAAAAAAAAAAAAAAAAAAAGGAAAAAAAGGAAAAGAAGAAGCCCTTCAAAAAGACACTCTGCTCTCATCCTCTGAAATTCTCTGAAATTCCCAGTGGGTTAAAGGTTTCAGAGGGTGGGGAAAGATAAAGGTCTGCTTCTATGTGTATTATCCATTAAGAAAGTGCAAGAGAGGAAACTTTGAATTTGGAGAACAAACAGTAATGAGCCCAACATTTTACATCTTCAAAGAGCAAAGCAAGGTCTGCGAACAATTAAAGTTCTGGGACATTAATATCTTCTGACCCTGCAGAAAAGGGCAATCAAATTCCAATCATGTCTAAAAAACATCTGGACAAATTTGAGCAAATAATTTTTCAACCTTCCATATATTTCTTTAAATTACACTGTCATGGGAGGCAAGCCACATCTCAGAACATGAAATAAATGAGAGATGTTTGGACTGGTATTTTTTTTTCCTTCTTTTTTTTCTTTTCTTTTCTTTTTTTTTTTTTTTTCTTTTTTTTTTTTCTTTTTTCTTTTTTTCCTCACATAGATACAGCACCCACTACTGAGGACCCAAGCACCCAGTGAGTAGCCTGGAAGGCACAGCCAAGTGTTAAATCATCCAGTACAGCCCATCCACTGAGGAAGTACCAAGGGGAAAAGATTAATTTGGAGGACCAAACCAAGATATATTCTTCTCTTTCCATAAAGATTTTATTTTTAGCTGGGGTGGCTTGGAAATGATGTACATCAGCTAGGGGACAGTCATTTACATCCTCTGTGGGGACAGCTGGCATTGGCCCCACTATAGGGTCTATAGGATTTCTCATGCCCACGGGGGGAGCATCCTCCTTCCCTGGGGAGCTGATATAATTTGGGGACTGGGAACTTTGTTTTCAAAAAGAGCTCAGAGGAGAAGTCTAGGGAGGGGGAGAATTTTCCTGGGGAAGGACAGAAGAGGGGTAGGTAACTTCTCACTTCGTAGCAAGCAGCATGTTTTTCCTGGAGTGGAGGTCGCTGGGGTCTGTGTGCTGTCGGTTCAGGTACTCAGAAACAGCTTTGGCTGGGAACTCCGTTTCACAGATGTACCCAAAATCCCGAGCTAAATGAACGGCTTCACCTGGAGGGAATAAGAGAAGCATTAACACCTCCAGGTACCACCAGCCCCAGCCTGGGCTTCTGCCCACCTCTTTCTCTGAGAGAGACCAGCTTGTCTGGGCCATGTCTAGAAAGCTTATAACACCCCTTGCACCTTAAAGACAGGTTCTAGGTACATGTTTTTACTCCACAAGCCGTATTTTGGGGGCAGAAGTAAGTCGATGGGCCAGTTTTTCAGCTGATGAAGTTTGTCTTTGCTGCTGTGCAGTTGTGATGATGGTGTAACCACGGAGCTGGTGTGGGCAGACACATGTACATACACACACTTGTAACATACACACACCCACTTACACTTCTAAAGGTACACTTTTCAAAACTGGGCCAAAAAATAAAAAATAAATAATAATAATAATAATAAATTTAAAAAAAAGGCAAGGGAAACCTTAAATGCCCAAAGGCAGAAGGATCCAAACTTCCCTCTACTGTAGTAGAGAAACCATTTGTGTTGCAAAGTACCAGTACACAGTCCAAAATGTTACAGATATGGACATAATGTTAATTTTAATGTAAACTTTCAGTGGGACATTATATATACACTGGTTTTCAGGCACACACAGAGCACTTCTATCATTATCACCATTGTAGCCCCATCTGTAAGATGATGGAGGTAGTTGCATTTGGCCTGATAGAAATTCTTAATCCTCTTTTTAACTGACCACCATGCAATAGGAACTCGTCTCTGCCGGGATGACGACTAATGAGAATCTTTTCTGTGAAAAAAATAACAATTATCCTAACACTAATTCTAATTGCCTCTTTTCCTTGCCTGCCTGGTTTCAGGTTACTTGCCTCCAGAGGTTCAAGTCACCCAAGTCCTCCTGAGATACTTTATGCCACAAGAAGAAGACAGTAGTTGCAGAAAGGAGGAAAAGAGGAGAGAGGGGGGGAAAAAAAGCCCTCATACTCTAGGGGGATTCCATCAGATTACAGCTCAGCCCCTCCAGAATAAAGCATTAAACCCTTTAAAGCACCGCCTGAGGGACGAGGGGAAAGATTTCCAACAGGCAAACCAGATATGTCTAAGAACTCCAGGACCACATTCTTTTTAACCATCAAGAGCTGCTTTCCAACGTCATCTTCTGCTTTCCAAGGCTTAATGAAAGAGAAAAAGAACCGGGGGAGCCCCTGGGGAGTCCCCACCGTGGTCACCCCATGCCTGGCAGGGTCCCCCCCCGGGTAGGCCCAGACAGGGCTGGTCGGAGCCTTTCTGCTCTGGGTGATAGAATAGCAGCAATGCTAAAACCTGGCTGTTAGCAGAAAAAAAAGAGAAATCTCCAGCAAGTGCAGCTTTTGCCAAAAGGAGGGAGATCTCTCAAGGCAAAGTGTAAGGAAATCAGGGGGGAAGAGGGTGATGTACACCTTGCTGCCATAGATTTTAGCATCACTACACAACCCCCCTGGCTTTTCAACCTCCAGCCAGCCTCGGGGAGGGTCTGATTTTGCTGTGAGGAAGGTACCCCAGTGTTAAATGCTTTATACCCACTGTTAAAGGGTGGTTATCACTCCCCAAATCCTGCAGGGCTAATATAGCTAATATAGCCTGATTTATACCAGAAAGAGCCCCATTCTATCGACCCCGGAGTTTATTTGCGAGCCTTCCTTCAGCTCTGCATGAGGTAAAGGTTTTCTCGCTCCCATAACTCAATCAAACAGTTGAAAAGTTAGAATCTAACCCAAATGTTCCTAAAAGCTTCTATGCAAAAAAGATAAGTGGATTATTTACGTGCCTCTGGGTGTGGATGTGTAATATAGATACCTACATTCCATAATTTCATCCGGTTGTGGTTTGGTGTTTGTTTGGTTTTTTGGGTTTTTTGGTTGGTTGGTTTTTAAGAGATCCAGTTCCATAAACATGCACATAACCTAAATTTATTAGTGGCTCTAAATTTTCTTTTGCAACACAGGAACACGCCGACCACCAAAACAACACCGGTTGACCATATATATGTATATATAAAATTAATAATAGTAATTTTCAACAATTTTTCCCCATTGAGTGCCCTGTGTCCAGCTCGGGGGACCGAGGGCAGGGGGGAAGGAATTAGGTAGGGAATGGAGAAGACATGGAGCTGGAAATTAACAGCCAAGAGGGGTTGGATTGCCCTGCAGAATCACACACACACACCCAGAAGAATCAATGAGACTCAAGCCTGTGACTTCATTTTTTGGAGGTGGGTTCCTTAACAATGTGAGTATTCACCCCCTAACCCACCCTGGATTTCACCTCTGCAAGGTTTTCTCACCTGATCCCGAAAGTTGGAATTAGATATTTTTTTCTCTCTTTTTTCTTTTTTTTTTTTTTTTTTATTTTTTAAATTTTATTTTTTAATTTTTTTAATTTTTTTAATTTTTTAATTTTTTTTAATTTTATTTTTTAAATTTTTTAAATTTTTTAATTTTTTAAATTTTTTTTTATTTTTTTTTTAATTTTTTTTTTTTTTCCCAGGGGGTCGGGGGTGTGTGGGAGGGTGTATAATGTCAGGCACGAGTTCAAACCAGTCAGGGATGTGAAGGGATCTGGGACCCTTGGCTTACCTTCCACCAGGGAGGTGAGTAAAGTGACATTTGCGGCCTTACGCCTGCCGGCTGGTAAATTCAAACCGATTTTTTCTAGCCTTTCTCGCAAAGATCTCCCCCCGTTTTTCGATTTGGCTCTAGAATTGCAAAAAAATTAACATCGTGATTAACCCTGCAGTCTTCCTGGAAGAAACATTTCGTCTGTGAAGTCAGTGGAGTCTGGAGGGGGTTTCCTTTGACTTTGGGTGTGTTGATTTCTGCTTGGGTTTGCTGAGATTTGCTTAATTTCTCCCAGGGGTAGGAATGGGGATGAAGCCACTTTTCTCTCTGTTTTATCCAGGGAAATAAAATAATGCCAGATAGCAATAATTAATGGAAAGTCTTCTGATCTACAGAGCAAATGGGTTCCTGCTGCATGACACTAACTCGGCTGAAGATGGAGTGAGGAGATGAGTAGAAAGGTAGAGGAGAAGGATTAAATCCTCGATTATTCCAGGAAAGAGCATGAATGGGAAGAAGAACCAGATGGGGAAAAAAATACATATAGATATAGATATAGATATAGATATAGATATAGATATAGATATAGATAAAAATAAAAAAAAAATAAAAATAAATATAAATATAAATATAAATATAAATAAAAATAAAAATAAAAATAAAAATAAAAATAAAAATAAAAATAAAAATAAAAATAAAAATATAAATATAAATAAATATAAATATATATATAAATATATATATAAATATAAATATATAAGATATTAAAGGCTCGAAGGGAGAGCGTGTGAGCCTGCGGATAAAGAGAAAGGGAGGAAAATATTTATTAAACTATTTCGTGCATGAGGGTGTTGTGCAGAAATGCGATGCTAAGAGCTCACCTGCAGGCAGGGCGCGTTATACAGAGGGAACTGATTGCCTGAAGGGAGATTTGAATATCTGTAGGAGGTTACTGATAAGGCCAATAAAAGGATGAAGTGAGCTCTAGGTGGGAAATAGAGAGCTATTGTTCAGGCCCCTATACATATGTAAACCCCCAGGGATGAAATCCTGCGAATTCAGGGAGAGTTTTGGCAAGACGCTCGAAGTCCATCCCAAATATCTCTTAGTTCTTAATTTAAAAAAGTTTAAGAATTAGCAGGCACACTTAGGGAAAGGAAATTAGAAAGCAGAAACCATAGCTTCTCACTATTTGATATCGACCAGGGATAGATAGCAGAACTACAAAGGATCAGCTTTCTGTATTTCATCAGCTCTGAAGCAAAAGCTTGTCTAAAATTTAGATTCAAGATAGGAACTGAAGTCAGCAGGAGCCAATGATTACGGCTTGGGCCATCTCCAGCAATCCACTGAAGTTCAATAATGATGTTTCTTTACCTTGATAATTATATTTTCTCCAGTGTATCTCTCGGATGTTCTCCCTGCTCCATTTGTAGTTGTACAGAATGAGCAGGCAAGTTAGCATATGTAAGTAAAAATCTCTGCTGCTCTTGCTGGCAAGAATCAGAGCTAAACAGTGATTACAGACATTCACGTGGAACAGCATCTATTTTAGGAGAGCCTAATTCTCACGAGTATTTTTGGATGCCTGACTCCTCCTCTCCAGAAACGAAGCTGGAGCCTTTGACATCATCACAGATGTATTTTTTTTCACGGAATAATAAGTAATAATTTTAAAAAGGTAAAAAAAATTACACACACAACAAAGAACCTTATCATTTTAAGACACCTCAGAACCAACGTTGCCCACCTGCTGCTACAGCAGTTGGCAAGATATTTCCTCCTCTAAGATCAGCAACTTTTGAACATGAAATTTGTTCATAGCCAGTTTATATGCGTTGGTTTCTGTCTCTAAGTTATGCTTTATTTTCCAGTTTGCCATATACCTGACATGTGCAAAATGATCTCTTGTTCCCTCTCAGCTTTCCAATATGTTGAGTGAACTGGCATTTCAGACCATATCATCACTTCTTCCCTGTTCTGAGCAGAGATAGAGCCTGAGAACCCCTTCCAGACAAACCATCCGGAGAATTCTCAGTCCTACAGCCACTGTCAAGAAGATAGAGGCCTTTCTCCTGTTAGTCCTTTCACCTGCTGATCTCAAAGCTTAAATTCTTGTTGCTGATACCTAAATTCACCATCTCTTGTTTGACATGATGGACTCATTGGCTACCAAGCCTCCAGGTTATCCCTCGTTTTCCTGAGTACCAATAATGGGAACTAATTGAAGGTCATCAGGAAAAACCAGCACAGACATTAGTGGGTGATTAACACACACCTTAAACAGCAAAGGCCTCAAGACCAACCGTGAGTAATTCCTTTAGCAACCTTCTCTAGAGGAAGCATTAAGTTTCTGACTTTCAAAGATATCTGTTGGGGGCTTTTCTTCAGCCAGGATCTCACTTTCCTTACAGGTTGGGTATTAATCCCCTGCCAATTTTAACAACGTGTTTTGTTAATTTCTCTATCCTTATTGCTATATCAGGGAAGCTTCGTGGATTTACCTAGGAAATTCCTATAAATTCATCATCACATCCAGCTCATCCGCATCTAACTACAATGTCCTCAGGATGAAATTTTACTTTGTCCGTTTGCTAACAGGGAAATGTGAGGATAAGGAGAAAAGATAGAAAGTGTTTGCGTGTGTACAAGAGTGAAAAAAAAAAAACCCAAACCAACAAAACCAACAAAACAACAACATTTTGGAATGCTTTGAAAGAAAATGTGCGAAGTCAAACCTTTCTCTAGTCTCCATAAACACATCTGAGTGTCTGACCACAGCATATTTTCACCTGTTCTATGACAAAATTTGCAGTCGGGATTCCCCTTGCCCAAATATTCCTGTTGCCTCCATGGATGCCCACCCATGGGGATGTTCATGCCCTCCCCCCAGCTTCTTACCTTCTAAGGACTCCTCCTAGGAGGGATGCATTCAGACACTCAGGAGGAGAAAGGCGTCTCTGAACTTCTCCCACAGTTACTTTATACTTTGAAGTTGAACTAAGCAAAGACAAGCGGCCAGGTACAGAGCAAAACACCTCTCCGGTATTGACTGAAATTCCACCCAGGAAGCCATCTTTATTCATCATCAAAGAAGTGACAGATTTTGGAGGAACCGGAACTGGAGGAAGAAAAAGGGGGAGAGGGAAATTATCAGGATGTGAAGGAATCCAAGCTCGCCACAGTCTCCCTGACATGCACAGAACAGCAAAATGTAAAGGGAATTTGGAGTCCCTAGCTACCTCCAGCAACCTAAAGGGTGCTGCTCCCCCAACCTCTAGGAAACTGCTCCGTGAATGATGGATGGAGAGAAGGGTGGTGCAGTACAGCCTATAGGCAGGGGTTGAGCATTAGGAAATAAAATACAGATTGGCAAGCACCTGGCAACTTTCGGGTTTGAGCCTGTGTCTCACCCAGAGCCCCCCGATGCCTTTTGTACAACGGACAGCGCCTTTCTGGAGGGGAAAAAAAAAAAAAAAAAAAAAAAAAGGAAAATTTACTTTTTTGTGCTAATGTTTCCATTAACTGCTAAGCTGAGCCAGGGATAAATTCACTACATGAAGGGAGTTGCTGTCTTAAATAAGTATCAAGGCTGGAGGATACAGCAAGCAGAAGACAGCTCTGTTATTGCTTTGTGGTTTTATTAAGTCTGGTTTATGAAATAAAATGAGGCTTTTCCTTCAGAAAAATGAATACCTGGCAAAAAAGAAATAACTCTGGTCTAACCGTGGTGTTCACCACCTTGAGCATATTGTGCTGTCCGTGAAGCAGTGGGAACTCTCCCACCCCTAAATAAAGCTGCTCTACTTATTGTAACAAATACTTCGAGGAAGTTGTGGGGTAAAAAAAAAGTCAAAACAGAACAATAAAGGGGAACTAAACAAAGTAAATTCGTGTTATTCTGTCCACAATAAAATGAAATCTTCCTTTGCTCTGAGAAACTAGTGAGGTTATTTTAAGAGCAACCAAGGGGATTATACCCAACAAATTCCTGTAGTAGCAACCAGCCATGCTCAGAAATAAACAACCCAAAATATATGAGAGCAATTCCCCTGCGACAAGAATTTTGTTTACAAATGAACTTCAGCAGCTCCCTCCATAATTGTGGGGAACTCTTATGATTTACAGCAGGTGCTCTAATCAATCACCCAATCACTTTAATTTATAGGGAACCTCGCTGCATTTTCCCAGTTGTTTCATTTCTGCAAGTAATTGATAACAAACCGTACTTAAGGTATGTTTTATGCAGGAGTTAATAAGAGCTGACAGCTGCTACTGCTGCTTCCTTTCGGAATCCCGGCAACAGGAGTTTCCCCCTAGAAAATCTACTCCAAAATTGAGGGGGTTTGCTGCTGGTAGAGTCTCAGATCCTACTTCACAGTCTCCCCTTTCCACTCAATCAATTGCAAAAGCAATCCGGCAAATAATAGGGTTCTATTATGCACATATGCCAGCTATTTGGGTAGTTATAATACATGTCAGTTAAGCCATAAAAACCCTGTTTATTTGCAACATATTTGGAGAATCAAACCATTAAGGTTGAGGGGATATTTAAGTCGTCTGGAGCTGCTAAACAATAAGATCGGGTATCCTAATATATTACCAAGTGCTAACTACTGGGCAATTGCCGATTTTATAACCTCAGTGTATGGAATAGACACAACCGTGTTGCACTGGTTTTATTACAGATCATTTCCTACTGCCAGACCAGACCCCCACAATAAAGGCTCTATAACAGCTAAAAACCAAAAGGCATGTCGATTTGAGATATACATATTGCTTCATATGCCTTGTATACAGTCTCCAGTATAAACAAATTATTTTGAGTGGCTTTACTTCAGGGAATCGGCAAGCGAAATGGGTTCCTATTTCTCTATTATTTTTAGTTAGGCACTTTCTGCAGCTCATAAAGGCGGTTTCAAATAGTTTGAGAACTGCACAGAAACAGTTATAAAAGAGTTAGAGGCCAGGTCCTGTTTTCGTTGCTATTAATAGGATTTTCCCCCCATTGATTCTATTGGAAAGGAGGTTGTTATGGAAGAATAACCATATATATATATATATATACACACACATACATATATATATATCATCATTAAACATAAATATATCACTTATTTCATACACGACGTTCTACAACGTCATTTGAGTGAAGCATCAAGAAGTTTTGGGTTGGGTTGGTTTGGTTTTAAATTCATTTAAATTAAAGCAGTGCCACCAGACAGATTTTCATGACTGGGATTTTTTTTTTTTTTTTTCTTCGGACAAACACACGGGCTCAATGATTCGTGTACACCTTTGCAGTGGCTATATTTAGTGACCAGTTTATCAGGTCACTGTCCAGTGAACTGAGAAATTAAACAAGAGGCAGCAATTCCACGAACATCTGATCTTAGTCCAAACACACTAAAGAGAGAGAGCCCCGTGCAATGCTTAAATGTACCTCACCCCACTCGCTTTGGCCTTTTGGAGCACTCATTACATTAGTTAACCTTTGAAATATGGATTTTCACGTGCTCAGGATATTTTTTTTTCCCTTGCAAATTGCTTTTGGGAAGCTGGCTGGCTCCCTTCCCTGCTATGCTCTGAGCTTCCCTGCCTCCCACCTCCCAGAAAAGGACTCTAAGAACATACCCATCAGATGGAGTCTAATAACTCTAAACCCATTTTAGAGGCTTGCCAGGCGGTGTAAGCATATCTATTGCAATTTCATAGCTTCAGAGAGCTGTATTCTATCTAGACTCTATATCTTCTGTAAATTACCTAATGCTGCCTCAAAAAAAGTGTTTGCCGTGGAATGAATTATCTCTATCTATATCATATCTATATGTTTATCATGGCTATAGCTTTGCAGATATAGCCCAGACATTACCAGAGATAATCTAACGTGGAGGTTTTAGTGGGTGAAGAGATCTACACGGCCGTGTGTGCAGCTTCGTGTGTCAAATCCCCTCGTGTATGTAAATAAACTGTAATGCAGGCTATATTTTTAGTCAATCTCGACTTTCCCAGTTGGTTAGGGATTGCCATAACTGATGAAATTATACAGAGTAACACCTATGCATACACTCAGTGCCCCCACTACTTTAACTCCAGCCTATCTAGTTCTCGTCATCCCCAGCAGAAAACATCTGATTTACTTTCAGTCTATTTGTTGTATGTATGTGAGCACTCACGAATAAGTAATTCCCTTTTCCAAAATCTCTGACTTCTCTTTCTCTTGTTTTTTCTGTCTTTATCTCCTTTTCTGTATCTATCTCCTTCTCTTCTCTTCTCTTCTCTTCTCTTCTCTTCTCTTCTCTTCTCTTCTCTTCTCTTCTCTTCTCTTCTCTTCTCTTCTCTTCTCTTCTCTTCTCTTCTCTTCTCTTCTTCCTTTCCTTTCCTTTCCTTTCCTTTCCTTTCCTTTCCTTTCCTTTCCTTTCCTTTCCTTTCCTTTCCTTTCCTTTCCTTTCCTTTCCTTTCCTTTCCTTTCCTTTCCTTTCCTTTCCTTCCCTTTCCTTCCCTTTCCTTCCCTTCCCTTTCCTTTCCTTTCCTTTCCTTTCCTTTCCTTTCCTTTCCTTTCCTTTCCTTTCCTTTCCTTTCCTTTCCTTTCCTTTCCTTTCCTTTCCTTTCCTTTCCTTTCCTTTCCTTTCCTTTCCTTTCCTTTCCTTTCCTTTCCTTTCCTTTCCTTTCCTTTCCTTTCCTTTCCTTTCCTTTCCTTTCCTTTCCTTTCCTTTCCTTTCCTTTCCTTTCCTTTCTTTTCCTTTCCCTCTCTTTTCCTCTCTTCTCTTCTCTTCTCTTCTCTTCTCTTCTCTTCTCTTCTCTTCTCTTCTCTTCTCTTCTCTTCTCTTCTCTTCTCTTCTCTTCTCTTTTCTCCTCTTTTCTTCTCTTTTCCTCTCTTTTCCTCTCTTTTCTTTTCCTTTCTTTTCCTCTCTTTTCCTCTCTTTTCTTTTCCTTTCTTTTCTTCTCTTTTCCTTTCCTTTCTTTTCTTTTCTTTTCTTTTCTTTTCTTTTCTTTTCTTTTCTTTTCTTTTCTTTTCTTTTCTTTTCTTTTCTTTTCTTTTCTTTTCTTTTCTTTTCTTTTCCTCTCTTTTCTTTTCCTCTCTTTTCTTTTCCTCTCTTTTCTTTTCCTCTCTTTTCTTTTCCTTTCGTTTTTCTCCCCCTCTGGTTACTTCCAGCCTCTTTGTCATTTCTCTCCCTTCCATTCCTCTTCAGCTTATCAATAAAGCGGGAGAGCACCAGTAGCCGCTTGATTTGTTAGTAATTATGAGCATACTGTTCCTGCAAAGGGGAACTCGAGATGACTGAGATCGCTTTAAAACGACAGCAGGAAATGGTGGGGAAATGGAGCATGGCGAAACTCAGCGTGAAGCTTTCAGTTCTTTACATGTTTACAATTTTCTGTGCATACATTAAGTCCTAGGGTTGGTTTTTGATATTGGGTTGTTTTTTGGTTTGGTGGGTTTGGGTTTTGTTTTTTTTTCTTTTTTTTTTTTTCTTTTTTTTTTTTTTTTTTTTCGGGATGCTGACAGGTCTGTTGGGTTGGACTCCACAACCCCGTGAAAAGGCTATCAAATGCTCAGGGATAAGAGGAAATGGCAAGAAAGGGCATTTCAACAGCACTAAACCCAAATACTTAAGTACAATTATATTTTGGAAATGGCTGAATAACGAGGCACTAAGATATGGAATAGTGCTGGCAAACAACATGATAGGTGAGCATTAATCAGAAGAAAGATTTCTTATGTTTCTTACTAACAAACGTAATGGATAAACATAATTAGACAGCAATGAAACCGTCTTAAAATATTTTGATCCCCCTCCTCGGACTGACATAAGTAAAAAGTTCATTGTCGATTATAACACCAGGATTTTTTTGTCACTGGTGGCTCGGACTGGCTTGATAGCCAAACCTAAAAATCCCGGGAACAAAGTCTTACCCATTGCCATTAAAAGACCCGGTTCTTCTCTTAATTTTAATGAGAGAACCCAGAAAATGTGTGTTCATGTCCCCCTCGTCCCTCTCTTCTCCTCCCCTTCCCCACTAGGTCTCCAGCACCTCAATCCCTTTCCCCTGAAAACCAGGACTAAATTTCAAAGTGCAATGGATTTCCTTGCAAATGTTTTGCATTAAATTAAAGGGGATCATAAGGTTCAGTGGGTAATCCAGGAAAAAGCACGAAACTGAGTGGCAGTGAAGCAAAATCTCCCATTCCCAGATCTATCCCACGAAAAGCTGAGGCCAGCCAGAGTGATTTTTGGTTAATCATTTATCTGCATACTTCAAGAAGAGGTGGGGAGGAACCTTCTGCTGTTGTATTAAGAGTTAAAAAAATAATTAAGGTACCTCCTTTCTTTAACAGAGCATGAACAATAGAGGGGGGCTGAAAGGAGACACTGAAGTGAGGTTTGGGGGATACAATGGCCCAGATGAGAGTGTGCACAGGATCCTCAGAAACAGTTGAAAGGAAATAAATACATCAGGATAATTCTAGGGTCACGTTGAAAGTAAATAAATACATCAGGATAATTCTAGGGTCTCTGACTGTGCTCCAGAGTCACAAAAAAATTAGTTTGGGACTCAGGCCACGCAAGACAACAACTTCTTTCGCCACAGACAGTGCCAAGGAAATTTCAGGTGAGATCTTGACAAGGGGGACCCGAGTCTGACACAAGGAAAATTTTTTCCCCCTTTCAGAAGAAATCGAGGGAAAGCCCTCCAAAAGTGCAGCCGGTAAGCTCCTAAAGCCGAGTTCAATCTGGTATTAATACTCCGGGTGATTATTATCATCGTGATGATTTATCTGACTCCCTCCCACTTCCCCCGCCCGAATCTTCATGGAACTGAGAGTTAACGATGATTTTTTAATGTCTCGTTGGATTTTTTGAGCCTGTTAATGTACCGCATCCTACTCATTATTAGTTTATTGATTGTTCATTGACCAGCCCCCTTCAAATCGTATTAACCCCCCTCTGCCACTTTAGATTAGGAGAGTTTAAAAAGCACCTTTCAGTCTTCCACCGCCACCACAGTAGAGTTCAAGCTTGGGAGCTTAATGCTCGCTCTAATGGGGCAGCTAAGAGATGAGGGGCCACGGTCCCTGCCTATTGCATTAATAGCTCAAAGGGGGCTAATACAGAAAATTAGCCTTAAACGAGCTCTGGAGATCTCCAAATGAAAGAGCCATTTATCACGCTGGCTACCTTCACTCCTCTCGTTTGCTCTCTCTACTGGGAACAACTCATTTCCTCTTAACTAAATTACTTCAGAAATGTCAAGTAAGCTCAGATAGCAAACATAACAAGAGGTTGTGGATATGGAATCTATTGTGCGGGATCGATACGCGAGAGAAATCGATAGCCGCCTGTGATTCCTTATAGAATTTCCTTAATATTTTGGGCAATCCTTTTTGCATGGGTAGCTAATTCCCTCTGCAGAACCCGGGAAGAACCAGACACAGTCTGAGAGATATAATTAAGTTTAGACTTCAAATCCCCGTTATACTTTTCCCACTACGTTGCGATTAAAGCAACATTTTAGTCACAAAACTAAGGTTTTGGTGAAGGAGAGCTCCTCCAACCCTCACCCAGCAAATATGCATCAGGGGGGGATGCTCTGCTGCATAGAAATCACTCAATATCTGTCTGTCGGTCTAATTTACCTGTAATAACGACTTACAGAGTTTAAATAACTTATTTTTACTTCAAAATTTTTACTACAGCTTATATTTTTACTATAGCTTATTTTTACGACAGCTATACAGCTACAAAGTGTAAGGAACAAAGCGCAACTGATACTGAACCCTCTCTGTGTTGCTCCTTGATTAAATATTGCCTGCCCCAAACGTGACCTGCTATTAATTCCACATTTCTCTCCCCCCCTCACACACCCAGCAAACTCTCTGTGCAAAAAGGAAACCGAGCTGACAATATTCCTTCACGCTGCAAAGTTTCGGAGAGCTCAGCATTACTTCTAAGGAAGCAAAGACTCCTGCAGTGATTTAAAAACAGCTGCAGACGAACCTCGGGATCTTTTTTAGCCACTTAATTTCCAAAGTGCATATGCAGAGTGTTCAGCAAGGATAAACTCAGGGTATCTCTTCAAATAGGCACAAGTAATCCCACCTATATGGGGCTGGGGCTCTTAATGCAGCAGCTGCTCGACGTGGGGGGGTTGCCATGCCCATGCCCAATAAGTACACCTAAAGCTCTACCTGATACATAGAATTCTTAACATTGACATTTTCCAGCTGTTCGCCATCTAACTGAACCACTCCTCATGCACATGGAATGGCTCTGCTCTCCTCGTCACCTGGAGGAAGGAGAGGCACAGGCGTGGAGAGAGGGACTGGTAAATTAATCAATCAATAAATAATAATTAAAAAAAAAAAATTGAACAGAACGATCAGCAGAAAAGTGGTTCTACGGGAAAAAAAAAAAACAAAAAAACCACAACACCACAAACAAACCCCCCAAACTAAACAAAAGAAAAACAAAACAGAACAAACAACAAAAAAAAAACCAAACAAAAAACCAGATTGCAAAAGGAGAACGCGAGCACTGAGCGACGTTAGAAAGAAATCTCTCGACCACAAATCAAGCACCAATTAATCAAATACACCCAAGAGGAAACGTCGTGTATGAGGTGTCAAACGGGGGAGGGAAGGAGGGGGGGAGGAGAGTGAGAAAAAAAAAAAAAACGAAAACAAAACAAAATGAACTCCAGAAACCATGACAGACCGTAAGCACAAAACCATTCTAAATATTCAATCTGGACTAAAACAGGAGAAACAACTGATTTAATTATTTTTCTAAGGTAACATATTTTGTGTTCCTCAAAACCACCTTCGACTTTTCAGTCGTGGGTCAGAAATGAAGCTGCCAAATGCCCATCAAGTTTTCATCTGTCCTCCCTCAGATAACTAGAACTTGATAATATATATATGTGAGAGAAGGAGACTGCATCTGAGGATTTAAATTAAAAAACAATAAATACATGGAAGGACCTCCTGCTGCCTTGAGCACGTTTTAAATAAACACCCTCCTTGTTATTTGGTTTTGCATTCTACAAGAATTCTCTATTAAAGTATTTATGCACATTTGACAAATAATAAGGTGCTGGAGATAAGTGATGGTGATAGGAAGCATAAGGGACAGCATTTCTAAGCTTCATCTCTGGTACTTAAAATTGAATCTAGAAATAGAAACCCCTTAGATAATTAAAGATATCTTTCCCTCCATTTGCAGTGTGGGATCTGTTTAATGTCTATCAGCATCACCCAACACTCATCGCCAAGCATCTTCGAGTGACTGTCAGAGAAATGTAAAAAAATTAAGCAGCTGCAATCCGCCCAAAATGAGTTATTGTAATTACATTTAATTAGTTTAATTAGTTAATTATTTTGCTTACAGCTGTACAAGAGACTGCAAACATTTGTTAATATCACATTCCCTTTAACAGTATGGGGTGATTCTGCAGTTCCATTAAATCATGGGCGCATATGTAGAAAGATTTAAAAAATGGGCACGGCGAAGGGGGGGGATTTTTAGGGGGAGGGGGAAAGGAGGTCGGGGCTGCCCTTCCACAGGCGTTTGGGTTGTTTTGTTGTTTTTTTTTCCCTTCTCCCCTTCACGTTTGCCTCGCCTGGGAAATGCCTTTTATGCCCAAAGGGAAATAAAAGCCGAAGGGTCCCCATCGAGGACTATCCAGGGGATGGGGGGGGGGCAGGGAAAAATGGGGTGCTCCATTGCAGAGCATTTCTGTAATTAAACCCTTTGAAGGATGGAAAGGGGGGGTGCTATCAACTTTTCCTTTCACATCTCTTCCCTTTTCCCTTCACTCTACTGCCCATCCAATCAACTCTCCATCTTGCTACCATGGGTGCCTTCTCCCCGGATAAATGAATTGCCCCAAAGTAAAAATATATCATGAAGATATTGCTATGCAGTAAAAGTTTGTCTAGCTTGTTGGAATAATCCATACCTTTTTTAATGACAGACTGGTCCAATAAGTTCATACCGCTGTTATTGGCATCTTCAACTGACTGTGGATATAAAAACATCACTATTCAAATTGACTGGATATTAAAGAATCGCGTACATAAATCATGTCATTCCAACCTGGAGTTTCTGTTATTTCCATTTATATTAATTCACTAGGGGAAGACTTTTTTCTTCTTCTTCTTTTTTTTTTTTTTTCTTTTTCTTTACTATTATTATTGTTATTGTTATTACTCCAAATCGACAAGGAAATTAAATTCTTACAAATTATGTATATAGTCTTCTAATAAAGAATAATTAATAATAATAATTTTTAAAAGTGTGAAGCATATGGGGTGCAATACTGGTTTTGTTATCTTATAAAACACAGATATCACATAGACTCCTTTGCATTCGACAAAGCTTTATATTTCTGCCTTTGAAAATATGGCAATTTGGCAACATCTGCAAGATCTATTGCATGACATAAATGAAAACCATTAAGGACAACTTAAACTCTCCCTCCCTTTTCCATCCCCCTCTCCCCCCTTCCTTTTTATTATTTTATTTATTTATTTATTGTGTTTGTTTGTCTAACCCTGCTACATCTTCATAATTCAAGGACCATTTCTTTTTTTATGTATAATAGTTGATGGCCTTTTAATTAAAGCCTGAGCAATTCGGAGTGCAGCACAACGCCCACATCTTCCAGGGTAAAAAGCAGAAAGAGATTTACAGCTCTTGAGGTTGCTTCCATATCTTGAATTAGTGGAAAGGGGGTGAGAGGGGGTGGGAATATACATTATCAAAAGTGAGATTGCTTGGAAAAAGTCTCCCCGTTTCCGTTCTAAAGCCTTCCTTCCACCCTCCTCTATATATATATATATTTTTTTATTTTTTTTTTAACTCTTCATCCCCTTTTGGAGCACACCTGTTATTATGGCATTAACTTCTTTAGCAGGGGAGAGAACAAAGGCGGGCACAGAGGACAGACCAAATATTGGGTTTCGTTTCTCGACAGGAAAATGGGGTATATAAAACAAACAAACAAACAAACAAAAATTACCCCTGAATCTGCCATCGTATCGGCAAAACCCTCTCCCATAGAGAAGTGGTGTCATAAGAATAATTTATTGCAGAATTACGACAGGTCCCGGCTCAGGGTGAATTCAGGGTTTTTGAGAGGGGAAGAACCTGTGGTTTCTTGGTTTTATTATTTTATTTTTTTCTTCTCATATTAAAGCTTTAGTTTTTCTGTGTTATTGCATATTTAGGGCGCTGTCACATTTTTTCCCTGCTAAGGAAAACACCTTTACAGCAAAGCGATTTTTTTCCCTCCCTATTATTTTAACTTTATCTTTGCTACACCAAGAGGTTGAGCTTATCCGGATCTAGCTTTTATCTCTCTCTCTCTTCTCAGCAAAGACGTTCACGATGGAATAGGAATTAGGAGAAAATTACTTCTCCCCCAAAATGTGACGGAACAATATTTTGTCTCGGAGATCTTTCATTTTCCTTGAACCCCCTCTCAAACCAGAGCACACACAGGGTGGTTCCTGATGCTGTGTATGGCTGTGCCTTTCTCATAATCAATAGGCTACATACCTAAAGGGCACAAAATAAAATTACAAAGCCTTCCCCCCTTTCCCAAAGAGGGCAAATCCTGGATGCTGAGCAAATCCTGGATGCTCCTCGATGGCCCAGAACTGGAGGTAAATATAAAACGCCATTTTCCCTTTTTTTTTTTGCTTTTTTCCCTCCTTATCTCACCTTATCTCTGGAGGTTGGGGTTGTGCACAGGCTTTATGGGGGGGGGGGGGGGTGCACTCCTCTCCCTCCATCAGCAACGTGGGTTAGTTGTTGTAGTTAATGAGAAGACTCCTGTCTGATTTTCTATCTAATTACGCCCTCCTGCTGGGTTTTTGTACAGGATATTCGCTCAGCATGCTGGCAGTTAATAGTCACAGAGAGGATCGTAAAGATTTAATTAGGACTGCATGCGGAAACGTGGAAAAACAACTCAGACTTTTAATTACTAGACTTCTTTAGTTAAAAGTGATACCAGGGGTTACTTGAGAAGAGACTTGGGTGGTTTTGGTGCAACTTCACTTGCCGTGGCTCAGGGGGAGAGAGGAGGAGTGGAGGTGTGTGTGCAGGGAGGGGAAAGGTGAGGAGTTTCCAAAAATACTTAGAAAGTCTGAGGCAGAGGATGATTCCCCCACCCTCCTCTCCTCCAATAATCTGAGAGCACCCACTTTTCTCTATACCACATATAAACACACCTTTTGCAACATCATGTGGAAATACCTGAGAAAATAATTATTTTTAAATTATTTTTTAAATGAAATAATTTGGATTTCCCCCTTTATATTTTTATCTTACTAAAAATCTACTTTTGCTTAGCCGGTGTCTGTGTGGTGTGTGTGGGGGGGTAGACAGAACTGGGGCTGCAATTGTGGGTTTTTTTTTCAAGGTCCCTCTTAGATAATGCAAATTCATTTCCAATAAGTAGGTCTTGGCTTCTCCATTCCCTGTCTGTAAATCGCAGATTGAAAATTCCTCTGGAAAGGGGCAGCCATAGCAATACAATCCGTCCTGTTTACAATAACAGAAAGCTATCGTGTTACAATCACTTAATTCTGCCCCTGGACAATGGCTCACACATGGCCTGGATTTGGTGTTTATAAAATAACCACTGGTTCTTTCTGTCACGCATTCTCTTTCTCTGGTTCAATCTTCCTTGTCAGCCCAACCCAATCTCATGGCACTTATTTGATCAGACATGCATCAGGAAAAGCAAAGAGACACCTCTTTATCCGACTATATACGTAGATATCTTTTCGACGTTTCTGGAATTTTTTCTGACTGTTTAAATAAGAAAAAAATAACCTATTTGGGACCCTTTCTGGAAATTCTCTATAGTGTTCATGGACTATCTGTCGCCGAAATAGGAATCCTTGTAGCTAGAATACCTGGTAGTTGGAATAAATCCATATTAAATATCAGGGTGGAGAACTGCTCATCTTCATCTGTCACTACTGAGGGGACAAGAATAGAAAATGCTGAAGGGTGGGAGCGAGTCCCACCCCGGGCTGCTTTCCCTCCTGCCTGCTCTAACTTCTTCTTGGACTCTTCTTCCTTCCCGTGTTTCTCCTTGGGATACCCTCCTCTCCCTTTTCCCCTCCTCCCCCAGCCTGACACCAAACTTCTACAAATAACGGGCCCATTTCAAGCCCCCCAAGCCCTGCTGGTCCCCATTCCCGACCCCCGGTGCCGCCGGGAGGGGACACATCCCTGTCCTCAGAAGGGATATTTTATTGGAAACCAGAGGGAAAGCTGCTTTATTTGAACCGAGCAGGCCCTTTGCTTCTTTCTTTCTTTCTTTTTCTCCCTCTTTTTATCTTCTCTTTTCCTTCTTTATCCCCTCTCTTTTTTTTTTTTTTTTCTTCCCACCTTTATCTATTTTCTTTCTACATATTTTCTTCTTTTTCTTTATCCCTCCCTTCACTCTTTCTCCTTTTTAATCTTTTCCTTCTCTCGTCTTCATCTCTTTCCCCTTCTTTTCTCTCTCTCTTTCTCCCAAATGCAAACAATTACTGGGTTTCCTTCGGGGAGGGGGGGGGGGGAAGCGTCAAAAACCGAAGCTCAAACAGGAGTTAACATCTATGGCTTGCAGAGAGAAAGAGAGAGAGAGAGATCTCCTTCTTGCATCCACAGCAGAAAAACTCGCCTTGACCTGCAAACCACTTTGCCTCAGCCAGGAATGCGAGCCCAGCCCTGAGCATCCCTCCCGGGGGGGGGGTCAGGAGCTGCCCCCAGGTCTCAAAACCACCTTGGAAAACCCGCAGAAAGAAGCGAGGGTCACTGAGCTCGGAGGAAGGAGCAAAAGCAACCAGAAAAACCTTTCTATGTTTAAAGCAGCTCTCCTCAGCAAAGCTTGGAGACTTTTTCCCTGGAAGCCCTAAGCCCATAGTAATACAATGCACCCCCTCCTCCCCCCCCCGCCTCTGATTCCTTTAACTTTCAGCAGGATCCTTTTCCACAGCTATGATTTTTTTTTTTTTTTTTTCCTTTCTCATCCTCCTCTTACATCCTTTCCCTTTGGAATTTTACAATACTTATATCATCCAGCCTTCCCCATCCTTATCTATTTCACCTTTAAATATATATATATGTATTAATGGCATATATAATACAGACAGTTGTATAAAAATTATACAACTTATTATACAAAAATTATTATTATACAAAAATTATTATTATACAAAAATTATTTGTATAGAAATCTGTGTAAAAATGGAAAGGGAGGGAAAACTCCAAATCCCAACTAATAAACCTTAATATAGGATCACCACTTGGCTCCACCAAAGTGCAAAGCAACCCAGCACCGAAGCTGTTAAGGGCCTGGCTGTTTTTAGGAAACAACACGTGATGCTGAGTTTCGCGTGGGATGGGAGAAGGCTGGGAAATGCTTTGAGCCCGGTGAAACTCCTTTGTTACTCAAAAGAAAGAATAAAAACCCCCCAAAACAAAGCAGTTGAAAAAACAGTGCTGCCCTACGCTTGAAAAAAAAATAATAATAAATAAATAAATACATGGAGGGGAGGTGGCTTGTTTCTGATCCCCGGTTATTGCTTTTTGGTTTGGGTTTTGGTGAGATCTTCTTTCCCTCATAGATGAAAAATGCAGTAATTTGACAGTTTCATCAAAATCCCTGAACTGCAGGAAATTGGTTGGTGGAGGAAAGGAGGGGGGGGGGGGGGATGGTGTAGCAGAGGTTGCATGGGAAATAACTGGAATTTGAAAAGCCAGGTTTAAACTCTGCCAGCTTTTGAAACACGTGGAATATTTAGAGCAGAGTTTTTGCCTTCCCTTTGCACTCTGCTGGCAGGGAGGGTTTGCAAAGTAGAACCTGTGATGGAATAAATTCTAAAAAAGAAAAAAAAAAATAAGGCTAGGGAGGGGGAGTATCCCAATTATTATAATCCCACTGCGAGCAAAGGATGCTCACCCACATCCATACCGCTGTAAAACCCTCTCTAAAAATTCCGAAACCAGGGGATGGGACTTTCTCCAGGAGGAAGAAATGAGAGGTGCCTTACCTGGACTTCCTCCATCCCTGGGTGTCCGATGCCATGCAGGGCAAGGCTGTCCCCCATGCCGGAGTCAAGGCCATGGTGAGCTGAGTGCAGAAGGACATCTGGCCTCCTTACTGAGTGGTAGTCCCGTCTGGGGTCCAGTCCCGAAAGCTGGGGCAGGGCTGCCCGAGGCTGTGGCAGCAGTGACCCCGTTTCTGATCCCACCTCTTGCCTCTGCCTCTGTCCCCAGGGGTGCTGCTGGGGTTGGTGTAAAGGGTTTAGGGAGTAGGGGTCATTGACATGGGAGTAAGGGTCCTGGCTTTGGTGGTAAGGAAGAGGCTGGTAAGGGGGTGGGAAATAAGGCGGCTGGAAATCCGAGGATGGGGTGTGAGAGAGTGGAGGAGCGCTGGAGTAGGGTCCCTGGGAGACGGAGCCCAGTTGGGACAGCCTGGAACTGTGGCTGGGGACTCCATCATGCCGGTCCTACAAGAGGAATGAAATAAAAAAAATAATAAAAAAAATAAAAAAAAAAATAAAAAAAAAAAAAAAAGAGAGAGAGAGAGAAGATCTTTTAGGTCGAAAAGGAGCACAATCCCACCTCAAAATTAACTACAAGAAAATGAAAATATAAACCGTTAATAAGTTTCAAATATTTTCCCCGCCGTGGGTCAGAACCGTTCCAGCGTTTCACCCCCAAATCGGATCTATTCCCCAAAACTACCAAAAAGGGTGAAAGAGGGTGTGTGAGGGAGAAATGGGAAAGAAATGGTCATAATTAAAACTGTAGGACGGGTGCTCCATATGCGTGACTTCAGCCCAGTGAAGCCAGTCCCCCTCCAGTCCCCCCTCATTATTTAAAAATATTTAAAACTGCCAAGGCACTCATCTTTTTAAACAACCCACCCCTTGTCCTGCCTAAAGTTGCCAAACATCTGTTTATTCCCTCTTGCTGAAGTCCTGAAACTCAAAGTCACCAACCCATCTTCACGTGGAAAAAAACCAAAAGGAAAGTTGCACTTCTCGGAGGATTCCGAGGGAAGAAGGTGTTCGACAAAGGACTTAAAAAAAATAACAGACAAAAATCACCAAGGGGGTATTTTTATAAAGAGATTCTACCCCTAAAAAAAAAAAAAAAAACACACAAAAAAACCCCCAAACCCGAACAATTAAAAAAAATCAAAGTAAAAATGAAACATCGGTATTGAACAAATCCAGTCGCTATGTTTTCTGCAGTAATTTCCAGTGTCTTTTGTCTGCTTTTCCAATATTATATTCCGGAGAATAGGGTGGGGGGTTCATTGTCATGAAAAGTCTTTGGGGTATGTGGGGGGTGGGTGGGAGTGTGTGGAGGCTTCAGAGAAAAGGTGGGAGAGGAGATTTGTCCAACTCCATCCCTCTGAAGCTGCGAGGCTAAAGTAAACAAGAAAAATAGCTCTTCCATAAAGTGGAGATCAAACCCCCACAAGCAATGGCACACAGGGTTTAAAAAAAAAAAAAAAAAAAAAAAAAAAAAAAAAAAAAAAGTTGTTTCTTTTTTACCTTGCTCTCCCCCCAAAAAAAACCTCCCCTAGCTCAAATCGAGAACACACAATGCAAAAAGGGAGAAGCAGCTGCAAGCTCCTCCAATTATTGTGCTAAATTACCAAGCCAAAGGCGTTTAAAGAGAGAGAGAGGGAGAGAGAGAGACAACAGATCGAGAGAGAGAGAGAGAACATGCAATTCTAGTACAACATGGATCC
The DNA here is from genome assembly GCA_023637945.1 of Phaethornis superciliosus. Lineage (NCBI taxonomy): Eukaryota > Metazoa > Chordata > Aves > Apodiformes > Trochilidae > Phaethornis > Phaethornis superciliosus. The sequence continues at coordinate 109,649,928 of JAJQWJ010000003.1, read as the reverse complement.
AAACTCACCATGGCGGAATAGGTGTGGACTAACATCTGGAAATAAAAAAAGTCTTGTAATAGCTAAAAAATCAAATAACGGTGGTAATACTAATAATTGGAGGGAAAAATATCAAGGAGATCTGCAAAGGGACGTGTTGGACACAGGAGAACAGCTTGAGATATTTCGAAGTCTATCCATCAAAAAAAAAAAAGAAAAAAAAAAGAAAAAAAAAAAAAAAAAAAAAAGGAAGACCAATGCCCCTAAAATTGAGCTTGGAAACCTCTATCTACATATATGATTTACCCCTCCCTCTCTGGTTTTTTTTTTTTTTTCCTCTTTTTTTCCCCTCCTTACCCCCCCCCCATTTTTTTTTTTTTTTTATTTTTTTTTTTTTTTTTTTTCTTTTTTTTTTTTTTTTCGGTCAGCTCCCCAATACAATCCTCTTCAACCCAAGGCTAGGCTCAGACTACTCCGCTACCCCTTCCTCCCTTTCCTTCTCTACACCGCCTCATAATAATTGATATTCATGACTATTAATATTACACGACTACTTTAAAGGGAGAATGCAGGACCAAATGGAGCGTGAAGCTGGCAGCCAGCTCTAGAGCTCCCCTACTATTGTAAATGACGTTCATTCAGTGGAGAATTACGAGATGTAATCAGACGAGGGGGGCTGGCAGGGGCAGAGTTTGGGGATTGAGAGAGAGAGGGGGAAAAAGTTTAGCAAGGAAGAGGCAGAACTTCAATGAACTCGGGCGGAGGAAGATGAGGAAAGGAGACACTGCTGAGCTGGAGCAAGGAAAAGCAGTGCTAGAGGCGAGGAAGAAATAAATAGATTTTTTTAAATTTATTTTATATTTTTTTTACGTTTAATTATACATTCCTATATTTTTTTTTTTACATTTAATTATACATTCCTAACGCGAGGAATTGATCGCCTTCGGTGCTTTTGTTCTTGTAATTTTTTTTGTTGTGTCTTGTTGCTCCTTTTTTTTTTTTTTTTTTTTTTTAATATTCAGGAAAAAATCTTTCCTCTTTTTTTCCTTCGTTTTTTTTGGTTTTGTGTTCAAGAAATGGAAGAAGCAATGTGCACTGACTGTAACACACCTATTTCCCGCGGAGATTAAGCGCGTCTGCATGTTACAGATTGCATTTATTCACAACATCCAAATAAATCTTGAATCTGCGTTAAGTTGGGCTTCACTTTCGCTTTTTCTTTTTTTTTTTTTTTTTTTTTTTTTTTTTCTGAATCCTGTTCTTCCCTCCCCATACGAAAAAACCAAACCCATATCTACATTTGCTTAGATAAATCTCCGGATTTTCACCCAAATGCGCAATGTACGCAGTGAATTTTAAAGGCTCGCAAATTTAGAGTTTCGAGGCAAAGCCAGGGGCGATAAAAAACCTTTTTGATGTTGGAGGAACCCGTTCAACTGGACTCTCTGCCATTTCTGTTAAAGTTCAACTTCCCTTCCTTCCTAAATAACCTCACACTTCCCAGAGCAGTGCACCCCCCCCACACACACACTTTTATTTTAAGAAAAAATTCAATTTAAGTGACGGAGACGCTCCTACCATCGTGTTAAATAAAAATTGGCCAGAAGAGAGCATTTTTTTTTTTTTTAAATCGCTTTCGAGTGCACTTAAAGCAATGTAAAACTATTTTTTTTTTTTTTTTAAAGGCTACACGTTACAAAACGCCTTGGAGCACACCCCTAAGACAAGGTACACCCCTCCCGCAGCCAAATTTCTGTTTCTTTCCAAACTTTGCATCTCTCCCACGGCGATCTAGAAAACACGAGTGGCCGTCAAAAGCGCAGCGGATTAAAAAAAAAAAAAAAAAAAAAAACCAAACAAAAAACCTTTTTATGGGGGGGGGAAATAAAAAAAAAAAAAAATCAAACAAAACCCCCACATCAACCAAATCCTCGACATTCCCCAGCCTCCATGGCCAAGAAAAGGAGATTTTTTGTCGCCTGCTGCTGCGGGAAGGGACAATGGGGACGGGGAGGGAAAGCAGCGAGGGCTCAGCGGGCTGGACACACACAGACAGACACACAGACATACAGTCAGACAGACAGTCAGACAGACACCCGCCAGGCTGGGCTCATTCTGGCTTTTTCCAGTTGAGAATTCTCCTGCCGGCAGCTTTTGGGAACCCGGAGATTTCACCCTCCGCTTTCCCCCATCCCATCCTTTCCTCCCAACCGCGAAAAACCCGAGCTCTGCCTTCCCTCTGTCTCTTCCTCCTCTTTTTTTTCCCCCCTGGAATTGCCAACCAGCTCCCGGAGGGAAAAGCTGCGGGATTTCAGACGGGGCTGGGACCGACGGAGCTTCCCTGGACTCCTTTTTGGGTTCCTGTCCCCATCCCTTCCCCTTCCCGGCTCCCTACCAGGTATCCAAACCCTTCCCCTAACCCTCTGCCCCATATCCAACCCTTCCCGGATCCAAACCCGATCCCCACGGAACATCTCCCCAGCCCTGGAGCTCTTCGGAAAATTCCCCCCCCCCCCCCCCATTCCCTCAGCAGTTTCTGTCGCGGTGAAATTAAAAAAAAAAAAAAGTTACAATTTTGCAGAGCTCTCCTTTCCCTACACATTCCCCCTTCCCTGGGTAACTTCCAAGGAGGGAATTTGGGAAAGAGCCGGCTCAGGAAAGCAGGAAAAATTAGGAAAGATTTTTTTCGCTGTTTAGGCGGTGATTATTATTATTATTTTTTTTTGCTTTTGGATCTCTAAAATAACGAGGAAGTCTGAATAATGAGCCCAACTTTTCCTGTCCGCGGACTATGAGGAGTTGAATTTGCTTTTGAATGCATCTCTTAGGGTGTGTGAACTCATCTACGTTTGAGAATGTGGGAGCTGTTTAATTGTTTCGAGTATAGGAACACATTCACATCTTATCTATCCGTATAGATGCATAAAAAGTCATTAAAAATGTATCCGATTGTGAAAACAAGAAAAAGGGAAAAAAAAAAAAGTATCCGAATTCTAGTTGGTTTAAGTTTGTACTTGCAAAATAAAGACTAAAAGAAAGAAAATAAATTTATCCAGTCCCTGAGTACCAGCCTGTGTTTCTCTTCTATTCTCAGCTTTTTGCTCTCGACATTTATCCCTATTTAATCGAATTATATTTAATTCGTGGTCTAAATAATCAAACTCTTGCCTTTAAGTTGCCTCATTCCAACCCCCAGATCCTTTCTTTGATGTTTTAAATCGCATCAAACAGCTTTTCCATGGAAAAAAAAAAAAAAAAAGTTTAGGACTTGGCATACAAATATGCAAATAAATAAGCATTTAAACATTTACTCTTGGTTTCCCATCTCTATATTTTTGTGTGTATGTGTCTCTATCTGCCTGTATGTATATGTAGAGCTATATATGTATTAATAGGCATGCCCATATCTATATACTAAATGTATATTTCAATATACCTCTACTCTCTTATATGCATGTTATATACTCACCTCATAGATGTCTTCATACTTGACATTTTCAACCAGTTTCCAGAGCATGATGGCAGGCTGTTCTCTAGGAGGTGAGTGCATTCATGTGAAGAGCAGATGTCTGGATTCTCAGTACTTCTCTGTCTGTAATGATCCATCTATAATTGGAAATGGGGGACAGACACCAAATCCGACGTTCCTCTTCCATCTCAACTTATATCTGTTGTCTGAAACAATAGGCTGCAGAAGACCACCTCAGTCAGACAGTAAAAAACATTATGTTACTTAGTTCCATATATCTACAGACATATATGTGACTAGATATATACATATACACAGATATATAGACTTAGAGCGTAGAAAGATATATGGATACACACAGTTGTACTCGCACAGCTCCACATATACAGCACAAATACACACATAGAGCTCCCCAACAACTTTTTCCATGGGCAGACATACAGAAATTGCCACGTTCATGTATGTAAATCATATATATTCTTGCATCTGTAGGCACACGTATGCTGCATGTTACATGTGCTTGTGTACATACCAACCTGATCAGTTTAGTAGAAGTGTATATAAATGCCTATTTATGTATATATTTATACCTCTACACATATATATGTGGATATACAGCGACCAAATATATGTATTATATAGTGCCTATATCTATTATTTTAGTGGGTGGATAGATAGCTGGATGGGTGGATGGAAAGATGAAATTAATGAATATTTTTTTAAATCCTCTTTGTATTAAAATAAAGAATAGGTTTCCTCAGCACTAGGCGATTCATCATCTCCAACGAGATATTATGCTTTTTCCCCCATACAATATGCTTTATTTACATGGCCAGAAATTATCCTCTCAGATACAGTAAAACCCCAAACCAGAGGCTCATCAAACACATTCAAGCAAATCTAAAAGGAGTAAATTTAGATCTATGATTTTCATTTGAAAGCCTTACACTTCAGACTTGGACTGTATTTTAGAACTTAGCGACACTTTCTCTGGGAAAAAAAAAAAAAAAAAAGGAAAAAAAAGGAGTTTAGCAATCTCTTCCCTGGACACATTTGAATAGCGATTAACTACTTTCTGAAAACGACTAAAATCAGAGTTGGATTTGTGCCTTTCCCGGATAGCGCTCGGTTTTGAAAGGGAGAGGAGGAGTTGGACCGTTTTTAACCTTTATTTTTTTTTCCCCCGAGGCAAACTTTCCTTCGCATTGTCCGTTTTTTTTTTTTTTTTTTTTTCTTTTTTTTTTTAACACATTCTACCGAAAAGAAGCGACTAATTCTGCAGCCCATCTCTGCCTCTGAAAGGAAACAACTGAGCTTTGCAGTGAGCTGGTGCATCAGGAGAGGGAAAAAAAAAAAAAAAAAAAGGGAAAAAAGAGAGCACAGAGGCAGAGAGACAGAGTAAGAAGGTGTTTCTAAATTCAAGGTCCTGTCTCTGGAAATTTCAAGCTCTGCCTGTGAGATTCCTATAAATCTTTGTTATTCTGCACTGGATCCTGTGGGAAAGTGCACAGTGTCCTTTGTACTTTCAAAGGTCCTACAGGTAAAGATGCTTTTATATATATATATATATATATATGTAATCTCGAAAACGAAGAGAACTTCGTCAGGAGACATTTATGGCAGTGTTTGGTTGGTTGGCTGGTGTGAAGGGTGGGCTTTTCTTTTTTTTTTTTTTGCTCTGGCCTCAAATCGAAGCAGAAAATTATAAATTCATCCCTTTCCCCCCTCAGCCTCTGCAGCCCATCCCTCAAAAGTGTGCATCTTCTTCTAAAAACCCAGCTGTCAAAAGGCAAGGGAGAAATCACAGCCAGATAAATAGAAGAGGAGCTGGACATCAGCCTGGCTGGAAGTTGCTAAAGCAGAGAGGAAGGTTTTTTGTTTAGTTTATTTTTTTTCTCTAAGCACAGCCACTGCTGCACAGAGGAGGAGGAGAAAAGGGCACATCTTGGAGTGGGTTGGACAGGCAATTTCAGGAGAAGCAAGAGTGTGAAAAAAAAATGCGGGGGAAAAAAAAAAAAAAAAAAAGGTATATACTGTTGGCATGTGGATGTGCAGAGAGATCCATGAAGCCACCCCTCATGCACCTATAGATCTGAATAACCCTCTTAGAAAAATAGCAGGTTTATAAAGGTTTGCCATCACTTTTGTTAAAGTCTTTGAGTCATATTCTGGGCAGAGTGAATGTGCTTCCAGACAAATAAATGCTTTACAATTTCGTGGCACCTTGACTTAAATATTCTGTATAAGCTGGGGGAGGGGAAAAGCAAAAGAAAAGCTAAAATAGATTTGAGAACCCCTGGCTCTCTGCTCTCAGAATGCTGTAGACAGTCAATGCTGACTTTCAAATTTCACTATTAATCCGTTTCGTTTGCGAAACACGGCAAACGCATCTCAAGTGATGAAAATAAAACTGAGCAAAGATTCTTCGCATTTTTGGTGCTTGCTTTGCACCCTCCACCCCCGCAGCTTCCTTTAGGCTGACTTAGCAATTCCAAAGAGGAAGAATTGCAGCGATTTATACCCAAAATGTGGGTATAAACCTGCAAACGCTGGGTTCCCTTACTCAGAATTGACCAGCTGACCATTTCAAACCTTAAAAAAAAAATAAAAAATAAAAATAAAAGGATGGGGGGGCTGGGGGACACACACCCCAGAGTTTTCCTGGTTTTCCTACAAGCTTTTGCTATCTTTTCGAAGGAAAGCCCCGGCTTTTCCAGAGCTGGGAAGGGGCACTGTAGCCTCAGCCGGTTCCGCTTGCAAAAGGATGTTTTATACCTTTTTTTTTTTTTTTTTTTTTCCTTAAAAAGAAGGAAAAAAGGACATCTTTCCACCTAGCCCTCCCTCTGTCCCAGTTGTATCCAGGTCCAGCAGCGTTGAGCAGGGCAGCGGCGCCCTCTGATGGGGGTTCCCTTCCTCCTGCTCCCCCCTAAACCCGGCCTTCCCAACAACCAGGCATCCCCTCTGCTAGAAATGATGCTGAGAGCAGTGTTTTCCCCATTAGGACAAAGATACAGGTTCTTATTGACACCCGTTTTTATTTTATTTTGGTTTTTATTTCACGTTTCCACCTCCGCGTGATAATCGGAATAAATCTCAGCCCCCCCAGTTTGAAATCCAACCTGCAGCCCAAGTCAAAGAGGCAAATCATATCAAAGAGATGGATGCTAGTAACCCTGGGAGGGAGAAGACCTGCAACACCTGATGGTCCCTTTGGTGAGAGGTCAGGAAAAAAAATAAATCAATGATAACAAATTCCTCTCATTTCCTATGGTGTCTCAGGGTTTTGTTTTGCTGTGATTTTTTTTTTTTCTTTAATTTTGCCTGCACTTAGTCAAGACCCTGTTTCAGAAATACACTTCCAGTCCTGCTCTGCCTTTGAAATCCGTCGTGCTCTTTATAATAATGTATATAGCCATCTCCATCCAGCTCCCAGCAAATCCATATTTTTGACTGGAGTTTAAAAGAAATCCATTGATCTCAGCGCCCTCTGCTGCTCGCTGCAGGCGGTCATGTTCTGACAGTTTCTCCCAGTTCGAACTAAAAATCCCATGTTTTTGCACGTGTTTGGTACTTTTTCCTGCAAACAATTTTTTTTTTAAAATTTTAATTTTTCCTGAAACTTTTCTTCCATATATTCTCCCTTGTATTTCATAGTCCAATATTTTTTTATTAGAAAGTTTATTTGCAATTTAATTCACAGGGGGAAAAAAAAATCACAAACCACTGCAGGTATTTCAAAGTGTATCTTGAAATTTACTGCCTGTTTATTAGTGGATTTACAAAAATCACTGCTTTGGTGTGCATTTTATACTTTTTCTTTGTGAATAATACCAAAACTCACCTTTAAAAAATAAATCCAACTTCTGATGTTGCTTGTTGGTAAATCTAGTTTCCCTGTCATCTGCAGACACAACCATCTTTTTAAATAGAATTATAGAATCATAGAATAATTTAAGTTGGAGTGGATCTTTAAGGGCCATCTAGTCTACCCCCTTGAAATGGTCAGGGACATCTTCAACTCAGAGTCCTGTCCAACCTGATTTTGGTTGTTTCCAGGGATGGGCTACATCCCACCTCTCTGGGCAACCTGGGCTAGGGTTTTACTACCCTCACCATAATTCCTTCCTCATATCTAGCCAAAATCTACCTACTTTCAGTTTCATTTAGCCCTTGTTCTCTCACTCCAGGTCCTACTAAAAAGTCTGTCCCCATCATGCTACATTTTTCCAGAATGACCAGTGCTTGTTTGCTGTGGAGGGACATCACCAAATCTCCTTCAAATGCTTCTCAAAGCCAGGTTCAGGGTAAAGGAGGCATCAGGACCCATGCACAGGAGCAGGCATGCTGGAAAGGGTTGATGAAAGCATTTCAACCATCAATGGCATAGAATCATAGAATGGCCTGGGTTGGAAGGGACCTTAGAGATCATCTACTCCAACCTCTCCCACTAGAACACGTTGGTCAAGGCCTCATCCAGCCTGGCTTTGAACACTTCCAGGGAAGGGACTCCACAACTTCTCTGGGAAATCTGTTCCAGAGTCTCACCATCCTCGTCCTAAAGAACTTCTTCCTAAGATCAAGTCTAAACTTCTTCTCCTTGAGCTGAAATCAATTTGTCAAGTCTAAACTTCTTCTCCTTGAGCTGAAATCAATTTCCCATTTTTCTGTTGCTGGGCACTCTTATGAAAAGTCCCTCTCCAAGCTTCCTGAAGGTTGTGGACCTCCTCTGGACTCATTCCAACAGATCTATGATGGTGGGGACACCAGGACTGGATGCAGTACTTGAGGTGGGCTCTCACAGTACCAGCCCTACGTGAAAAGAAGAGACAGAAACATCTTTCCAAAGGCTTGCCCTGTGATTCTTGACCATTTATACAGGACAAAGAGAATGAAAAGCTGCAATATAGAGACTCAGTCTCCAAACTAGGAGACACAAAACAGAAATCCCACCAGCTTTGTTGCCTCTCTTTTTCTCTCACTTTTAAGGGAACATTTGTGATGATGTTTGCCAAGCTCAAAGAATGTTTTAGATGACTTTTTGCTAGGAAGACCTGAGCCTCATAAATAAGAAGTGTGTAGTATGTTTGGAGACATTTAGTCAGCTTTCCAGAGGGCATTTTTCCTGCCTTTGCAGAAAACCTTTGAGTTTTCTGTCTGTCTTTCCCCTCTACACCTGTGTCTCTTGGGATAGTGAGGAATTTTGCAAGGGATGAAGACTGCAAGGAGTTTAGGGCAATCAGAGGAAACCCTATGGAATCCTCAGTCCTTACCACAGGGAGACAGTGAAGATATCCTGGGTAAATATTTCCATCTGAGAGGGAGGACACTGCTATTTATTTTTGGCAGCAACTGTAAAATCATCAAATGGCTGGAAAACTACAGAAAGGAGGAAAATGTCTGTACAAAAGAAGAGAGTGGGTGGGTAGAGAAGAAATTTTAAAACAACATTTGGTATTTTTTAGAATGAGAGTATTGTCAAAGAGATGCAGATAGGTGCAAGGTAAACAGCACAATATAAAATTTCAAAGTTTGAGCAAGTAATAATAAATATTTACTTGCAGTCAGGAAAACCACACTGATACACTGTGAGAGATGGTCAGTCATGTTGAGCAAAACTCTATTCTTTATTTGGAGAAAAAATTGCATTTTTGTATTTCATAGAACCATACACTTATTTAGGTTGGAAAAGACCTATAAAATTATTGAGTCCAACTGCAAACCTAACACTGCCAAGTCCACCACTAAACCATGTCCCTCAGCACCACATCTACACATCTTTTAAACACCTTCTGGGATGGTGGCTCCACCACTTCCGTGGGCAGCCCATTCCAGTAGCTGAAAACCCTTTCAGTGAAGAATTTTTTCCTAATATCCAATCTAAACTTCCCCTAGTACAACTTGAGGCCATTTCCTCTCATCCTAGCATCCTTGTTTCCTGGGAGAAACCCCCCCCCACCTTTCTACAACCCGATTTCAGGTAGTTGTAGGGAGGGATAAAGTCTCCCTTCAGCCTTCTTTTTTCCAGGCTAAACACCCCAGTTTCTGCAGCTGCTCCTCATAAGACTTCTTCTCCAGACCCTTAACCAGCTTCCTTGTCCTTCTTTGGGCACATCCCAGCTCATTGCCTCCACATGTCCAGTTTTTCCCAAACTAGTTATCCCAGGACAGGCCTTGAACAACCTGTGGGCTGCTTAGAAAAAGGAGCCCCTCCAAGTGTTGTCTGTATTATTATACTGAGGAGAAATCTGGTGCCCAAGTTATGTACACTACCACTCATGTCTCAGTATTTTACCCTTCTGCATTCTTTTTTCCACAAGAAACCTGAGTCCACGATGCCAACAAGGACCTGGACTTGAGGCAATGTGATGGGGTGCCTCACCAACCATCTCCTAGATGTAGTTTTGGTGTTCCCTTTGCAGAACTTGTCTACATACTGCAAAAGCTCTGAAATGACAAAGGTTGAGAACAAATAGTGTTTCAGGCCTCTTTTTTTTTTTTTTTTTTTTTTTTTTTATTTTTTTTTTTAATTTCTTTTTTTCCCATGTTGCTATTTCTTAATCTTAATTTTGAGCTGAGGTAAGTACTCAAGCCAATAGTAGTGAACTTCAAATATCTGCTTAGTTCCTTAGGGCAGAGATCACAAAACCTTCCTCATGTCTTACTGTCCCTTCACATGAGCTTGGATTGCTCCATGTTGCTGAGTTCTGTGGCCTTCTCTCAGGACCCAAAACACCCTTTGCTCTTTGAACAAAGATCCTGACTGCCGAAAGGAAAAGTAGGAGTAAGGATATGCAATGTTATGTTGAAGACTTTATACACAACCTACAACTGGATGGTTCATCCTTTGTAACAAAGTGTCCCAAGAGCCACTGCTGCAGTTGCAGGGTTATTTTTCCTCTTCACATCCACCTTTTGAAAGTGAATTAATCCTTCCTAAAACCTCTTCCTACTAGAAGATACACAAAACAAACAGAACAGTCGCTCAACTTGTTTCCATAAAAGTTTTAAACTAAACATAAACCAATATCTTTTTGTTTCCTGAGTTGGGATTTTGACTATCAAATTTGGAACTGGCTCATTCATCTGAATAAAGCATTTTATTTTTACTTTTTTCTTGTTTCCCATTCCCAAACAAACCTCACTATACTTAAATAAAGAGTCACATAATCAAGGACAGGCAAACTCCAGCTATTAAAGGGAGGTCTCAGTTTTGGTGAGTGTTTAATATGTTGGAAAATTCCATTTTTATTTATTTAATTCAGCTATGTTTATGTGGATATAAACTGTATATGATTAGGCTAAAAAGCAAGGTTTAAGTTATAATTATATGAGGAAATACACTCGTCACATTTTAGGACATAGCCTGTATAGTGAATTATCTATGCTTAAGGTACAGCATTTAAAACTCATGGCAGGATAGAGCTATTAAGTTTTAAGGAAAGAGAAATCAAATTAAGATCTGACCTTCTATCTCAGTTGGGAATGTTATTTTTTACTTGGTACCACAGTCTTTTTCTTTTTTCTTTCTCCACTCTCTTAGCTTACTTTCTGGAAATAGGCACTCAGATAACATGACCAGAGGCAAGGCTTTAGGGTGTTAAAAAAAATTTTGGGTACATGAAAGGAGATGTAGCAAAGTCAGGAAACTATATCTATAGGGGAAATCTCTTTCAGGCTCCCAAAATTAATTTATAATGTATTCAGAATCAAACCATTTCCTGTAAGTTCCTTTGGATTGCTCCTATACTGCTATGTGGTCATCAGGGACTGCAGTCCTTCAAGTGATAGTGGGGTCTTAAATTCTCATTGACTGTGGTTTTAAGGTAGTTAAAGGCCCTTCCCTTCCCTTCCCTTCCCTTCCCTTCCCTTCCCTTCCCTTCCCTTCCCTTCCCTTCCCTTCCCTTCCCTTCCCTTCCCTTTCCAGTTTATAAAGAAAACAGTGCCAAGGAACATTTCTAGATACTCAGTTTTCCTCATTTAGAGACTGAGATTATCTGTAATAATAGAGATAAAAACTATTCAGTGCCAGTTGGCACATGGAACATACTTCAGATATCCATAAATGTAGGCACAGTCTTAATGTTTGAAATTAGATTTACTGCATCCTCACTGCCTCCCATAGCATGTTAATGCTAGTGAGAGAATATGATATTAATATTACTATAAACATGCAATTTAAAGTTGCAGTCCTAAGGTATATAATTGCTTTCGTTATTATAAATGCCCAAGTACAATAAAAATCAATGTTTCCTGCCTAAAAGGCATAGGAATGACCAAGTGTAAATGAATCATTTTAACAACTCTGAAATTAAATATTTTTTTCTCCAGCATCAAAATGAGATAACTGAAAATTCAAATTTTACCCTTTGCTGCACTCCTAGTTGTGAAATGAACATCTGATGGTTTGTCTTGGCTGCCAGAAGAGAGCCTGTGTTGCAAAAAACTTTCAAGCACCTGCACTTTGATAATCAGATTTGTTCATGCTTATGGAACAATCTGGATGAAGATACATTTCCCCCCTTTACCAGTTTTCCCACAATCTTTCAGTCACTTCCAAACATTGTCATCAGTGATGTCAGATTTTCTCATTAATGAGATATTCTCATTAATGAGAATGCCAGGGCAGGAACTGAAACCTGAAACTCTATTAGAAATGTAAACACTCAGCCATTATCCTCTCTTGTTCATCCATTTCATGTTCAAACAGATAGCTTTATGTCCATTTAATGCCTTTAGTATTTTGTCTAATTTTTATAATTGTAATCAACATCCCTGTGGTCACAGATATCTGTGCTCTAGAAGTAAATCAAACTTGTAATGTCATTTAAGGGAAGAAAAAACAGTAAATTTGACAGCATCTTTATTTCTGTAAGCTCATAGTGATTATTATTAATTATATTACCCTCCTTTCGCTTTTTATTAATTGATTCCTCAGTCAGATAATTCATTAGTGGGAAGAGAACTGGTGCCAGATTGTTAGGCATCTAGTTATGTGGATTTTTCTATTCATATTTAAAAAATTTTAGCAACAAATTAGCTACTATTCTTCACAAAGTTATACAAAAGGAAATATTTCTTGTCCAGAAAGCTGATCATTTCTTTGAAAACTCCTCAAATGGTCATGTTCTAAGATACTGAGAAACTACAGATGACGTTATTCTCTTGCTCATATTCAGAGTGCTTATCTTTTTCTGAGAAGCAACTATTAGCAATAGTGACTGTGAGAGACAGGCTATAGAACTTTCAGGTCTGGTTTGACACCACTCTTCCACTGGACTGATAGACTCTGATAGATTCTTTTATGATCATCATCCACATACTCACCTGTATAGAGCAAAGTCTGAACACACTTCTAAATTTAAATCTTACCCAACAAACAGAATGTTCATTTCTTCTTCTTGAAGTTTTGTGAACTGGCATGGAATCACAGACTGGTTTGGGTTAGAAGGAACCTTACAGATCACCTATTTCCAACCTTCTGGCTGTGGACAGGGACATCTCCCACTACACCAAGTTGCTCCAAGCCCCATCCAACCTGATCTTCAACACTGCCAGGGATGGGGCAGATCAGTAATTATCTGTGAACCAGTGTTTCTCCTAGAAGCACTCAGCTTTGGAGTGGATATACAGTGTAGTCATTGGACAGGATTTTTGGTGGGACAGATGTTTGGGAACAGTCTCTTGGTTTTTTGGGATTTGAAGAGCAGACAGTTTTATTGCCATTGTCATTTTTGAGAATGGAAATTTTGGGGTATCATGAAAGCACAGTTAAACAGTGAGCATCTTGAGAACTGCCATGCAATCTCTACCAATGTCCCATCCTCTTACACTGCCAGAACAGCTTCAATTCCAAGATTTTTTCTTTTTCTTCATCCAAGTTTTGGCTTGAACTAACTAGACATGGGGGAAAAAGGTCCAGCATAAGTCAGATAACTTTCCTACTGTGTAGCCTGGATACAATCACCTCGTTTGAATGGAAAAAGTAATTGTATATTACTCTGCAAACTTGACAATTGTGAGTACAAGAAATCCCATAGAATAAGGAACAAAAACATTGCTAATAAACAGTGTTGTTTGGAATTAATCCCGGTCCTACTAAAGTCCGTGGGGTTTTTGCCAGTCAGGTAAAGGCTGAATTGGGTCATTAAGATACCCTCGAGGTACTGAGTAGTATAAGTCAAGGATGGAGCATGATATTGGAAAATAAAAAGAATTATCTCTCTTTGGGGGTATTCTGTAACTAGATGAAAACAAGAAATGAGAAGGTTCCCTTTGAAATGGCATTTAGAGGAGATGAAAGAAAGCACATTGTTCTTTATTGTAAATAACAGAGACACTGTCTGCAATTACCTCTAAATATTATTCTGTGCATCAGACTTTTGTTTTCCATCCTAAGAATTATTGGAATGCAACTAAAATTACAAGAAATCTTTCCAGTTTTGATATATAAACCTGATTTAAAAATTATTATCAGTATCAGTGGTAGTTTGTTAAACAGATCAGCTCACTTGGTAATTATCATAATCATTTGAATAATATACATGTTTAGCTTGTGTAAGAGAGGGGATTCTTTTACTTTGATCTTGGGGTCAGTGAGCAGTTATAATAGATGCAGCTTTTCACATGAACACCTTGAAGCCTGGGTATTTCTATCCCTCTAAGACTTCTGATCCTTGCTGTAAGCCCTGAGATATGGGGCTGACAGTGGAGACACAGGACCTACAGGAAAAACACATCGTGGTTCTATAACACTTATTTTGACATTAGAAAATAAAAAGATGTATGTTGCTTACCTCAAAAGCCAACAAGTCATTGATTGCTTTTGTCTTTGGCCTCATATTTGTCTTTTTAAAAATATGGTTTTGGTTGACAGTTGTGGTGCCACATTTGATCTAAAATGTATGTAGACATTTTATGGGAAGTTTTTAATGATCCCTGGAAACTACTGTCAGCCTCACCTCTGTGCCTGGGAAGATCATGGGACATAGCCTAGAATCCATGCTGAGGCCCATGGACAGCAGGGAGGTGATTTGAGACAGCCAGCATGGCTTCACCAAGGGCAAATCCTGCCTGACCAACCCAGTGGCCTTTCATGATGGAGTGATTACATCTGTGGATAAGGAAAGAATTAGGGATGTCATCTGTCTGGAATTCTGTAAGGCCTTTGACATGGCCCTTCTCTCTAAACTGGAGAAATAAGGATTTGATGGGTGGACTGGATGAGCAACTGGTTAGATGGTCACATTCAGAAGGTGGTGGTCAATGGTTGGATGTCCAGATGGCAATCAGTGACAAGGGGTGGTCCTTAGGGTCCCCTCCAGGAAACAGTATGGTTTAATATCTTCATTGGTTGCACAGTCAGCAGGATTGAGTGCACCCTCACTAAGTTTCCAGACAAAACCAAGCTGAGGGTTGAGGTTGACACCCGTGAGGGACAGGATGCCATCCAGAGGGACTTAAGCATGAGGAGTGGGCCTATGGAAACCTGATCAGGTTCAACAAGGTTGAACAAGTGTAAGGTCCATCACAGAGCATGATTTTCCCTCACTTATTTCACAGATTTAAATTTCACAAATGAGGCAATAATATCCTGACATACTTCCAGCAGTTTATTCATGGAACATCCAGTTCCACTAATATTATCTCTGCTGACCATTCCTAATTTTCTGTGTAGTTTTATTACTGGCTTCACACTGTATGTTGATTGGCAAAGGCTCACTGCTTTGATAACTCCTTAATTTAGCTGGCTTTAATGATGGCCTGAAGTAGTTCATTAATATTTGTGTTAAATGCATTACTTAATTTAAAAAAAAAATGTGAAAACTAGATGGCTCTGGGTGGTAATAGGACTCATCCTCTTGTTTTATGACCAGTCCAAGGTTTTAGATGCAGCAGTTGAGTTTCATAAGCTAATAGAGATGTTTGTGCATGTACCAGCAGTATTCTGGCTCCTGTTGGCATGGGTACTAATATGTAACTAAAATAGATCCAGAGCAGTGGCTCTTCTTACAGTTTAATGCATTTAATATGTCTATAGATACTAGATACTAGTATCTAAATCTATTTAGATACTATATCTAAAGTGCTATATAATATAGATACTAGAGTATCTAAAGAATCAGAGTGAGGTTGGAAAATATGATCTATGTCCTTTCTGCAAAAGTACCTACAGACTGGGCAGGATACCTTATTTATCTCAAAAGCCCCTTGGGTCCTGTGTGTAGTCAAGTGAACCGAGCCCAAAAGGTTTACAGAATAGCTGAGGCCAGGAAAGGCACCCGGAGATCATTTAGTCCACCTTCCCTACTCACCAGCAGGGTCATTTTAACCACGTTGCTCAGAGCCATGTCCTGTCAGCCCTTGAATGAATTCAAGGGATTTCACAATCTCTCTGGATGACCTAGTCCAGAGTTCAAATGAATTCACCATAAAAAAGTTGTAGCGTTGTTTTTTTTTTTTTTTTTTTTTTTTTTTAAATTTATGTATTTTTATTCTTTCTTTCTACTGGACTTTCTTGTATTTTTATTGAAGCAGAGTCTGGTTCCATCTTGTTTACTTCCCCAATCAGGTATTTATATGCATTGCTAAGCTGGATCCACAGGGTCATGTGGGAAACCCATTCCCTTTTGGATTGGCATATGGGCACCAGAACACTGCAGGGCTCTTGAAATGGCAGCAGATGCCTGTGAAGGCAACTGAATCAAAGTGGTACTGCTGTGCATTTAGCCTGTCTGTGTAGACTGCACTGTACATCATGTTTAGGACTATTTCAGGTTTTCTTAAGTATCCCAGATAGACACAAGGGATTGACAGATAAAGTGAGGCTGTGAGAGACCTTAATCCTTCAGAAGAAGCAGTGGGAAGGCAGGCAGGGTAGACAAGGCTGTCTAAAATGTCAATGCTTATATGTGGGTGATTGAATCATGCCTCTAATGTGTCTGTATGTATAAAATGACAGCAAAGTATGTCTTGATTGTCTTTGTCTGAGTCTGTCTAGTGTGCTAGATCCTGAAGGAGTACAACTCTGTCCCATGATGTAGTGTGATCCTAGTAAAATAACTGAGCAAGATACCTTGTGTTAGAAACTGCATTTATATAACATGAAGCCAAATATCTTTCCATTAAAAAAACCAAAACCAACAACTTAAACCTTTATCCAGAGCAACAACAATTTCCCTTAAAGCTTGAAGTTCCCATTGTCTTCTTGTTCATGTCTTTTCTACAGGACAGTGAACCTAACCAGCAGTTAAGAGGCTGGATGTTTTGTTAGATTTGGTTTGGGTGCCTAGCTAAAAACTAGACTGTGTTTTCCTGAAAAATATGAGTGAAAGCCTAGCTTCTCTATCATAACTGGAAGTTCTGCTGCTGAACATATGGGCAAATATCACCCCATCAGTTCTGCTGTTTCTGGGGGTTCAGGACACTCAGCATATTACAGATTTGGCCTTTTTTTTTTTTTTTTTTTTTTTTCCTGGTCACTTGCTTTGAATGTAAATTTGCCCAAGGTCTTTTTATGCAATGTGTATTTAAGATCTGATAGAGGGGATGGATTTTTAATTTCCTATTCCTTTTTCCTATTCATCTCCTTGTATGTTGCAGTGTCTACCATTAGTGGCTACTTGTGCACACTGATGGGTATTTTGGCACTACCCTTCTCTGAATGTCAGTGGATTTGTCTTCTTTTTGTTTTAATGGAGTGGAAAATTTACACACCAAGGTAAAGAGAGACAGGAGAGGCAACATCTCATGTAACTGCACTTAAAATACAGACAAATTTGCCACAGTTGTGTTTCCTCTGACTTTGGAGAAGAGCACATGCAAAAATTGATCCGAGGAACTCATTATGGCACCTGGGAAATTTTATCTTCCAGAAGATTAGAAGAATATTAATTAGTGAGAGTTCATTTTTAGGGAACAGGGGTGGGAGCTGGATAAACCAAGTTTAAAAGTGTGAAAACTGCCTCTTAAACTATTTCCTTTTTCAACTGAAAACCTTCTGAAGTTTCTGCCATTGCAGCTTTGCCCTTGGTGTGTTCCTTTTCCTCTGCACTGTATCTCTGACTTATCATATGGAAATTCTTGGTCTTGTAATGTTGTAGGTCTGGTTCCTAGCCAGGTTTGATTGTCTTTATTTATCCAGAGGTGGAAATTATTTCCAAGCACCAGAGAAATCAGGGTTAAATCAACATAGATTTTATTGCCGTGAAATGTTTGATCAAATGTGGTCATTATCTTCATAGACTCATGTAAAACAGGTAGATTGTATAGGAAATAGAAATATAAAAGATTATGTTTTTCACCACAGAATTATAAATTAAGATAAAAATAAGCAGAAGGAAAAAAATCAACCGAACCAAATCAAAACCCCAAACCAATAAATAGGACACTGTTTGTTGGTGACCAAGTGTGCACTCACATTTAAATACAATCACAACAGCTGCTGTACAGAACAGAATTAATTGTACAAAATAAAGAAAACTAAAGAATAGCAATAAAAAAATCAGACCTCTCCAAATGACCTTCACCTGGCAAAGGAAAATGACTTTATCCTTCTCCCCCATTCCCCACACAGCTGTATTTGGAGTCTTGTTGAACCTGTAATGAGGACAGAGGCAGAGGATATTTTTATAAACAGAGTTCCTGTATAGTTATGTTTATTGAGTCTTCCTTGTGTTGCAGGCTTGTGTCTTCTATTAATGTTCATTCTTGTCCTTAAAAAAGAAAGAATTAGAGCAGCAGAACTATCTCTCCAAAGGATAAATGAACGTCAAATGACCTTGGAATTCATCAGCAGCCCTTTTGGATACCTAAGACATCTAAGACCAAAACTGCTGCTGGTGTTAGGAAACAAACAAATAAAAAGCAGCAGAGAAATTGGCTCTTAGGACAATAAAGCAGCCCTTCTTTGAGCCTTGCTGCAAAATTGTGAGCCACAGCTGTGCCACTGAGTCACGTTCAAAGGAGGAGATGAGCTGGGGAAATATTTACACAGAGGTCCAGGATTCAGAAGGACTATACATTGTGCCTGCTTCATAGCAGATTTTTTTTGTTTTTAGGAAAACTTACTTAGAGAAGCTTCAAAGAGCAGATTCCCTGTTGATTTGGAGAGCTGAAGTCTTTTCCCAATGAATGTTGGAGTGTCTCTTTAAAAAGGAAGCAAGTTAAAAATCCAAATTGACCCCTTGTGTCAGTTCTCCAAGGCAACAGAATGACACCTAGAAGGAATTAAGGTTTAAGATGGCAGCATGAAGGACAAAATTCTTGACAGTCTTTAGTTGTGGGTGACAGGGTCATCACTGCTTGACTGTGGTTCACTCCCCTTTACAGGCTGAACGAATGCTGTTCCAGTTCTCAGTATCTGCATAAAACTCTCCCTTCACTACACATCTCTGCCATGTAATGATACTGATGGAGGGCTGTGTGAACAGAGCTCCAGATCTTAGGACAGAGGCTGGAGGAGGTGAGAATGTCACTCCTGGCTCTTCCATACACTTACCTTCTCAGCTTAGTCAACACATGAGCTCTTTGCACTCACAGTAATACCTTGCTCTAGAAAGAAAGGCATGTGGTTAGTCAGGGTGTTTGCTTCATGAGTAATTTGCTAATAAATCCAAGTGTCAACAGCTGGTCTTTGTGAGTCAGGGTTAAGTATAAAAATTAAGTTCAGAGACCTACTTAAAGTATTTTGAGATTAGAGGTGGCAAAGGTGTAATGCATACAAAGCTGAGCAACGAGCTGAAGTACAACAGGATCCAAATACTCAGGCAGTATTTAAGCTGGGAATCTATTCCCAGTTGGGAATATCCCAGTCTGGGTTCCAAAAATCATAATGATTCATTATTTTGGTCATGGAGGCTTGGACATTTCTCTGTACTCCTTTGAGTCAGATCTTTGACCTGAATTGAATAAGGAGCTCCACAGTTTCTCAAGGGGTCAACTTTTTTCAGATCAGATTGATTTGCTACCAGTGAGCACCCAATAACTTCAAACCATGCCCTTCCTTCAGATTGATCTCTTTGGAAATGTGTTTTGAGGTGGCAACATTTCCACTGAGACAAGGACTAAGAAAATGGCAGGAACACTGTGCAAGTATAACTGGATGATAACTTAGGTAGAGATTTTAACAGGAACACCAGTGAATTCATTGCTTAAAACCACACAAAAATTCCAGTTTAAAAACCCCAAAGATATTTTGACACCAAACTTCTCTGATAGCTTGTTCAGCAGAAAAGGAAGCAATATTTTTTTTTTTTTCTCAACAAAATGATTAAGTACAGTTAAAAATAATTAATGGAGGACCTGTGAACATCAACAAGCCTCAGAGCTACCTTCTAGAAAGAATTTGGCTTGTCAGAATGTCTTAGAATACTAAAAATAAAACCTAGAAAGATAAGGATATAAATGCAGTTAGTGTCTTAATGGTAAGAACATTTGGCAGTTTAATGAAGTGGAACCTTACAAAAATCTGTAGGGGTCATTAAGTCAACAACTGGAAGTTCTGGTGCTTCAAGAGTGCTCAGGTTTATTAATATTAATAGACCAAATTGTAATCAAGGTCAAAATTTGTTGCCTGCAAGTAGAGGCTCATAGTCATTAAGTAATAAAAAAGTGGCAAACCTTTAAATAAATTATTGCTGGTGCCTTGGACCGTAGCCCTATAGGTAAATATTTCAAGTAATGTGTTATACATATTATTTCCAATATCAGACATTTAAACTTGATCCTAATAAAATTACGCTTTCTCAGCAGTTTTGCAAAACAATCTGCCCAGTTATTCTCTCTTCACAAGAAGATTGAAATTTTAGTGAAGAAAATTCAAAAGGTTTTAAAATTTTTTCTTCTCTTTTTTTTTTTTCTTTTTGTTTTCCTTCCATCAAATCTTGATTTAAATTTATACACATGTTGAAGGAGTTTCACAATTAAATTGCTTAACAGTACATTTTCATGTGGCAAATTTGCATATCTCACACAGTTAAAGTTTAAATTTTTTCCCCTTTCTCCTTTTCTCTCCCTCAATCTGGGCAACAGAAAAAGCAGAATCAGTTTTCTTTTCACTTTTAATGAGGGTTACCTAATTCTACACTGAAGTATTTTGTGTTCTGGAACAGTATCACAATATTCCTGTTGAAGACATCTTTGAGGATCAATCATTTGTTTTTAGCTCTTCTCCAGACGTGCTGGAGTGAAATATTCATTAATTAAAGTTGAAGTTCTGTTAGGCACTTAGCTGGTCTTGTGTATTAAGGAGGTGGAGTCCTATGGAAGTGCATCTATATCCCTCATTGAATAGAGGGAGCCTAGATAGGGACTCATTAGGTTCTAAAAGATGTTCTCACCAGGACTTCAGTGTCCTTACTGACCTCAAGAGGAATAGCTTCATGCCATAAATGCTCTGTTTCCTTCCATACATGTGGAAGGTGAGGCTTCTGCTGTTAATTCAATTGTACTCTCTGCTTCATAGCTGTAAACGCCCTTGGCAAGTTTTTATTTTTTTCCAGGTTTAGGAGTTTAAAGCTGGTCATCCAGGAGGTAATGCATGCTAACTAGTTCTAGAAAGCTATGATGTAGACACTAGAATGAGTGCTTTTATCCTCAGCTTCCTTTATACCCTGTTAAGGAAAGCACACACTTGCAGGGCACAATTCATCCTCACTTTGCATTGAGATAAACTGCATGCTCTGCCTTTTTCTCTCCACTGATTAGAGGGAGAAAAGGGAGATTAATCCAGTTGTAGTCATGTACAATGCAAAATTCTAGCATTATAGTGCAACTGTTCTCTGTGGAGAAGGAGAGGAACTTCCAGATGATAACTTCTACCTGTCCTAGACACTTGGTTTACAAGTTAGGTGGCCACTCATAGGTATCTAGAGCTGCCTTGAGGATCCTCCAGCTCCTCCTTCAGATGAGTTTCATGTCCTAGGCTTCATGTCCTATCTGTCAAAACTCTGTGTCTGATACCCCAAAACATCTCAGATGGCTCTAAACACTTACATGTGGACAACTATATTATTTATATATCCTAGAAAGAGATGAATTGTCCCTTGGAAGAAAAGATCTGGTTCTGCTGATCTTAAAAGGTGTTTAGATGGCTAACATAACCTCACCCTCTAATACCAATCCTCGCTATCTTTCTGAGCAAAGTGATGTCAGAAAAACAAGAAAATGAATTGAATAAATGTTGTCTTTAAGAAGCTATAATGTAGTTGGTAAAAGCCTCTTTGAGTCAAAGAGACTTGAGCTCAAACTACGCCTCCAATGTTTTCTGTGTGAGGATGTGTGGTAGGTGGTAAAGGAATATCTCAAAAGTACATTAGCAAGGTTATTATCACTTAGCTGCTGTGGTCCAAGCCAATATGTGTCTCATTTTGTCATTTTGGTTTTATTTTCTTTCTTTTCAGTAAGTGTGTGGATGCTGTTAGACCTCTGCACCTCAGCTGGGTTTCTAAAAACAATAAAGCTGCAGAAAGAAGCTGTTGAAAAAAACAAAGCATCAGAAAGTCAAGCCAACACAAAAGGTGACTCCAATTGCCTGCATTGATCTTGTTGAACAGAGACCCAGATATGGCAGATTGCAGTGCTGTGGGACCAGGGACTGCAAAGATAGAGGACAGAAGCCCATGCTGTCATATAATCTGAAGTTCACAAGGCTCATATTGAAATTATCAAGTTTTTTGTTCTTTTCATTTTAGTCTGCCATGGTCTTTTCACAAGTGACACCACAGCTGCTGCTTGAATGGTCAGGACAGGTTCCCAACAGGTTCTGACCTCATTCCAGTGCAGCTTTATTGTACTTTCCCACTTGGGGATGAGCAGCCCCAGCAACAAATGGTTCATTTGTCCCGTGACCCAAGAATTCCTCTTTTGCCAAGTTTCCATATTGTTTTCCCAATGATGAGTATATCAGGCATTTCCAATGGATCAGAGGAAGCCCTTCTTTCCATCTATCCAGCATGCAAGCAAAGCCAGGATGCTGGAACTTCATGTCCCATAATCGATGTGCTGGCCCTAACTGTGCTGCCGGAGAAAAAAAGTGCTTCAAATTTCATGTGCCATCTCAGCCAAGTCCAGAAGTGCTTATAAAAAACAGTGTTAGTGTATCATTCAGAACAATCAAATACTACGTGCACGAAAAAGTAGTTTAGAGCAACATAAATTTTAAAAAAGTGACAATTCCATCACACAATTACTGTACACTGCTGTTCTTAGGGCTGAATACTTTCCTCTCTCACGCTCTCTCTCTCTGTTTTAATCTTTCTCTTTTTTATTTTCTTTTTTCCCCCTTTATTATTTTTTTTTTTTTCTTTTCTTTTCTTCTTTTTTTTTCCCCCCCCCTGCCCCCCCCCACTTTTTTTTTTTTTTTTTTTTTTTTTTGGGTTTGGTCCAGTGGAGATAAATCACCCTCAACGATATATATATTTAAAAAAAAAATATCAGCAGCAAGACTCTCTTGAAATAGATTCTGTTTGATGTAGCTAGTCTGTCTTTTCTGTTTTGCCCTCTTTCACAGCAGCCTCTGAAGTTTTCCGCAGGGGGGCTTTCTCCGAGTTGGCGTGTCCTTGGCCGGATTCTGCCGCTCCTCCGTTTTTGTGCGATGTGTGCTTTTCCAAGTAGTTCAGCATTTCACTGAGAACAGTTTGGAAAGTGCTTAGGGCAGCACATATTGCAGGAGTTCCAAAACCATGAGTGATCAAACTACAAATGGGAAGGAGACAGAAAAAGAAAATACACACAAGCCCATAAATATAAATGCACTCACAGACATCGAAGAATTTGCAGTACGCTCCTTTGGTGGGAGTGAAATTCAAGATTTGCTCCCTAAACTATTTATTACCGATGGGAGAAACAGAAAAGAAAAGAGCAGAGCAGAAGAGCAGGCTGCATACAGCTTCAAAGGTTGGTTTTGGTAGGAGGCTCAGTTCTGAAACACTGTGGGAAAGATCTTTAGCTGATGCGGGTTGACACAGAGCTGTTGACTTCAGAGAGGCCAAAAGAGGCTCTGTGCTCTCTGGCACTGTGGCTTTTCCAGTCCCAGAAGGTGTCCTGGTTTGGGCCAGGATAAAGGTGATTTTCTGTCCTGTACTTTTGCTTTCAGCTCAGCCTCTTGTAGGTAGTTGCACTTGCTGAAATTAACAGCAAGTTTCTCAGTGTCTGCTTCTAGGACTGCTCACACTCCATGGTTATAGTTACTGCCAGAGACTGGTGTGCAGAACCAAGGACACTGCTCAGCTCTGAGGAAAATTTTACCCTCCAGAAGGAGTTAAGGAGGTCCCACCTGAACCCCTCCTTTGGGGAGGACCGGATAAGATAGATGTCAGAATTGACCAAAAAGAGGATTCCATCCCATACACCTCATACTCAGGATAAATTTGAGAGATCACAAGGGTCAAACCCCTTCCTGGCCTTGCTGCTTCCCTTCTTCGCCTGTTCCCGGTTTTTGCTTTGGCATCCTGGGAGGATTCCATCCATTCCTCTGCCTGTGCTCCTGATCCATGCCAGCCTGAATCTGTGTGTTCCTGCCTCCAGCTCCCAACTGCTGCTGACCCCAGGATTCCAGCCTGGACTTTCCCAGGGCTGCCCTGCAGCCTCGGTGGTGACCTGAGAGTTATCAGGGGAAAGGGGGAAGGAACGTGGGATCAATTTTCCTGTATATTTGTATAGATTTAGTAATTTTTCCTATTTATCATTACTGTTTCATTAAAGTTGTGTAGTTTAGTTTCCAACCCATAAGTCTTTCTCCCTTATTCTCTCTCCTTCCTTTATCAGGGAGGGGAGGGGGATTAATAAAGAGGATCTGTTATTCAGTTTAATTGCTGGGCCAGTGTTAAACCCTGACAGAAGGATTGGCTTCTCTCTTCTGAGGTAAATGAACCCATTTCTGTCTTCTAGATCAGAGTCTTGACCAAGAGTTGCTTGCACCCCAGGAAATCAACTTAATTCTGGGCTGCACCAAAAGAAGTGTGGGTCAGAGGAGGTGATTGTCCCCTTCTGTTCTGCTCTCATGAGACACCAACTGGAATTCTGTGTCCAGTTCTGGGATCTCCAACATAAGAAGGACATGGAGCTATGGGAGTGAGTCCAGAGGAGGCCACACAGATGATTAGAAAGCTGGAGTAGCTGTGCTTTGGACCTGAGCTGAAAGAGTTGAGGTTGTTCAGCCTGGAGGAGAGAAGGCTCAAGGGGGACCCTAGAGGACCTTCTAGGCCCTGAAGAAGCTACAGGGAAGCCAGGTTGGGACTTTTTACAAGGGCATGGAGTGATAGGACAAGGAGAAATGGTGTCAAGCTGAGAGAGGGGAGGTTTAGATGAGATATTAGGAAAAAATTATTTTCTGTGAGAGTGGTGACACAGTGGCCCAGGTTGCCCAAGGACATTGTGTCTGCCCCATCCATGGTAGTGTTGAAGGCCAGGCTATATGGGGCTTGGAACAGCCTGATGTAGTTGGAGGTGTCCCTGCCCATGGCAGAGGAGTTGGAACTGGATAATCTTTAAGGTTTCTTCCTATGCAAACTATTCCACAATTCTATGGTTATTCTACATGGACATATGGCTACCTCTACTAGGAAATAAAGCAATGTCAAGGTGCAATCTCTGCACAGTTGGCATTATTTGGCTATGTCTGTGCTGCCAAGCCCCCTGAATATCCAAGAGGGTGGAATCCAAACTGCCTGTTGGGAAGAGAACCTGGCCAAGGTTAATGCCCAAGCAGTGCCCAGAGAATGTTTGGCATGGGTTACTAAATTCATGGACCATCCAATCAAATTAATAATTAAAATAACAAAGCTCCAGCAATGTTGCCCTAGTGGTGTTGGATTTACCAGCATAGATTTACCCTGCTGCACCTTTCACCTAAATATGCTGTTTTTTTTCAATATAATACTGATTATTTCTTGGGGTTTTGTTTTGTTTTGGTTTTTTTGCACTGCAAAGTGGCTGAATTTCAGTCATGCTCCTCACTTGACAGCTACTGCAGTTCTGGATTAATGCAGAGCTGTAGTGGGTTAATCTCATCTTAGTTTAAAGGAACATTTCAGTGCACATACATGTACCTACAGTCACTTGAGATGTTTTAGGCAGCCAGCCTGTCTTCCACTTGCAGATCTAGAAGTGTGCAGGCTTCCCACAATTTCTGCCTCTTAGATATCATCTGAGGTTGTCTCTGCTACCTTAGGATACCAGAAATGGCATTAGAGATTTGTTTTTAGGCAATATCCTCCAGCCCTACCTGCCTAAGTATGTTGTGTAGAGTATATTAATTTCACAGCTCAAGTTGTACTGGATACCTTAGTATGGGCAACCCAATTATTGTCATTGATAAGTG
Organism: Phaethornis superciliosus; assembly: GCA_023637945.1. Classification (NCBI taxonomy): domain Eukaryota; kingdom Metazoa; phylum Chordata; class Aves; order Apodiformes; family Trochilidae; genus Phaethornis; species Phaethornis superciliosus. The sequence goes on along the minus strand of JAJQWJ010000003.1, from coordinate 109,624,162 downwards.
AAAAAGAACCTGCTTAAACTCTCCATATTTTTAGTTTTCACTTAGAAACATAAATGAGAAGTTATTGCAAAGGTCTAAATGTCATTGGAGTTTTAAAAAGACTAATTTCAGTTATCCCAGTTCTGCTCAGGGCAGAAAGGAGACAAGGAGCACAACTGAAGCTGATTCTTGGGTTTGTGAGAAAGAAACTGATTGAGTTTGTTTCAGATCAAGCTGACTTTGACTTTGTGTATTGTTTTCAAGAAATCAATACTTTATATTGGTTTGGGTGAGAAATTTTTTAAAAAAACAGATTACATAGATTCTGACAGAAAATGTTTCCCATCCCATACTAGTTAAGATCTTGTCCCTTCAGTAACTCCCCAAGTATCTTAGGCACCACATCAGGAAACCCTGATGCCAAGCAAAGAACCACCTGTAGGTGAGAAATAGGAACATTTCACCAACATTTCCCCATTTCAGTGAGAACTCTTATCCCTTGCACTTCAGCTTCTCAGTCTTTTCAGATGTTTTAGGTAAAAATGAAAAAGTAGGGACCAAGTAGAGGTTCTATAGGACATGGACACTTGCCAGGATGCTGAAAATGTTAAAAAATACATGGGAAAGGATATCTTTTAGGGTGATCTTTCTGTCTCCTGGAACTCTGTTTGCTAGGAAAGATTGTATCCTAGTGAAGTCACTTTATTTCTGGGACTCCTAATCAAACTGAGAGCTTAGTTTGGAAATCTCACTCCATTTCAGACTGGGAGGGGCATAATATTCCATAAAAGGGCTCCCAAAGGCTATTAGCAGATAACTCACTTTTAGAACGTTTATCAATCAGTCTCCAGGCAGTTTTCAAAGCAGGAATTTATGTATATGCCCAGTGAGCAGTGAGAGGAAAATGATAATTAAATATTTAAAAGGAATATTAGCAGACTTCAATTAATAATATTACAAATTTGGACTTTAAGTAATACATGGATCTTTTAAAATTATCAGTAAAAAGAGGTAATTTAAAAATGTTATTTCTTTTTTCTTAATATTTACAAATTATTGGCATTCCAGGAAAATAAAACTAATCATTATCATCATTGTGAGTCATGTTTTTAATAGGAGTAAAAACATCAGCTGTAGCTGATGTATCTTACAGATAAAAGCATTTTTAGCCCTTTCAAGTCCAATATTTAGTGGTTGGGTAATTTCAAGATTTTGTGTTGCATTTAACATCAATTCTAGCCTTCAGAAGTCCAAAGAAATGAAGTTATGAAGGCACTTACAATACCAGAAAGCAAAAATAAGGAAATTCAAATGTGTCTTTACTGGTTATAACATCACATGATTTTTACAATGCTTGTGAAATCTTTGGGGTTGTGGTTTGGGGAATTGACTGGAGACATATATAAAACTACTTATGATCTTGCATGGAAAAGAAACTGGTTTATCTATCATCTTATTCTGGTAGATAAGAATATGAAAATAGTAAGTTTAACAAAGGATTGAGTAGAAAAAAAATCTTGAGTCCTGCCTCTCTCTGAACATTTTGACTCTTGAGCAAAAGGAACAGTGCTGTGTTCATATAATACCTCAATACACTCCTGAAGAGCAAAATGGGAATACTACAGTTAAAACCTACAGAGATTGTCTTAGAAATTACCTGAAGGGCTTAAAACAAGGATAGAGAATTTCAGTGTTCTCAAATACAGAACAAGACCATAGAAAATACCAGAATGAGATAAAATCTGATATTAAGGTACCTAAATGTAGGGGCCAGCTTGGAGGTGTGTACATCAGCAGTATCTAAACTCCAGTTAAGATCAAAGGGGACTTAATGTAGTTGGCTATGTATAAGAGTCTACAGTGATTTAAGATGCCCTATTCCATCTGAGACATCTGCACAAGATTGCTAGATTTGATACAGAACTTAAGTCCAGGTAATTCAGAGGGCTTGTAGGAGGACAGCACTCTCTTGAAGCAGTAAGATATGATGCCAGCATACCTGAAAGCATCTAAAATGCTGCATGCTACTGTTTACTAAGCTATATCTTGTCCTAGACCTTCATTAACTAACCTTAGACACCCAGCTTACGTTGAAATACTTAGATATAGGTATTTTATCCTAAGCAGAATCCTAAACTTCTGGTCTGAAAACTAGGGTTCATAGGGAAAGTGTTTTGTGGGGTGAGTTAGTGATCTATCTCCTTTACATCCTCTGATCATCAATTATAACATTTTTCAAGATAATATCCTATTTCTTACAAAAAAGTCAACCCTTTTCTAGTGAAACACTGCTAAAACAGTTCATGGCAACTCTTCTCTCTGCTCCTGATGAATATATTATTCTTCACAAAGTATATGCAGACCTTATTAGCTTTCATATTAAGCTTATTAAGAGAAGCCATTTTGTGTAAAATTTCTGACCATCCCTCATTGCCATGCTCCTGTGAGGGTATATTTTTTTAGCCTCATTTATATAAAGAACATAAAAGACTAAAAGCTATTCTTTTCTACTTTAACTTACATTGTTATCAGGAATTCCCATTGCTATAATTCTGTTGGACTTTTTCCGCAAAGTTTGAAAAGTCTAAGAAAAAAATCTAAGAAAAGTCAAAGAAAAAATATTTAAAGTTTGAAAAATCTAAGAAAATCGGATAAAATCCCTTTGCTGATGAATGTAAATTTCAAATTGGGGAGAAAATCTGATTTTATATTTAAATCAGACATGACAGGCAGAAAATTAATAGCAAACCCTTCAAATGTGTTTCCTGAGACTCAAATTTAATTGCTTGATTTTTCAGGCTAAGCTCCCCTTGAAATTGGCTCATTTTTTTGTATGTGCCACACCTATGAAATGAGTTGCTTCCACTATAATCATTTCATTTGGGTTTGAAAGCATAAAGTGAAACATGGTGGTTTCAGAATGGAGTCTTCTCAGCTTTGTACTGCATCTCATTGCAGCTCCTATGAGTTAATTTTACTGTTCTAAAAGACAAGGCTAAAATCTCTGATTTAGTGCACAGAGATGTGCAGAAGGAAGGCAAAGGATATCAGGCAAATATATTATAAATCCTTATGCTTAAGGACATCCAGACCTGCCTGCAATTCTGCCCAGCACTATGATGCAATTATGTCTTCTCATGTTTTAATGATGGCCTTACTTAAAAATGAAAAGATCCAAGTGTGCCTGAAGGCTTGGACTCTCATTTGGCAACCACCTCAAGGACTCTTCCATACCCCAGGCTGGTGAAACTATGGCATGTGGCAAAAGAAACAGATTCCCTCTTGGTGGTGGGGAGGAAAGGCCATCTGCACTGAATGTTTACACCCTCATTTAAAATAAATAAATACTTTAATGTATTTAAATATTAAAATCATAATAATGAAGAAAAAGCAACTTGAACTTATTGATTAGGCTTTCTCAGAACTCTGGAAACTGCTCTGTAATTATCCAAATTTAATAAGACATGGCAGATGACAGGTCTGGTAAGACTTTTGATGGCAGTAAGTGAAATGGGAAAAGATTTGAATCTCTTCACTGACACAAATAACATGAAAGCCCAAGGTGCTGACTCTGAGGTGCTTCCGTTATTTCAAGGTCTGATCTGTGAATGTTGCCAAATGTTATCAAATTGTGATAATTTTACTTTAGAAGGTCAGTAGGCCTAACCATGACATAGTTTAGATTGATTGTCAAGGTAAATGTTGGAATTTGTCCAGTACCTATGACGGGAATAACTGGTGTCAGAGTGGCAAGCAGCACATTAAAAAGTTGCCTCGCAAAGTAGGCTCTGATGCTTGTTTTCTGTTCATTAACAAAAAAGTATGTTAAGGACATTCTTCTCCTTACCAGATGGACCTCCTTTTACCAAGTGTAAAAGCAACGGAGGAAGTAAGAAAACAGTGCTAGAGATGTTGCCCTATACTTCCAAAATATTCTGTTTCTGCTCTGTATATTTTAGAGTTTGGGACTGATTTTCCACACTAGGAGAAATGCCCAGGGAACATATCTGAAACACTCAAGGCTGTGGCTGTGGTTAAGCCCCAGAACTGTGGTGTACACGATGCTCACAGAAGCCTTCCACAGAAGGTGATTATGAAGAAATGTTTCCAGCATAACACATTACATCCTCCAAATAAAACCATAGATGCTGCTGTGACTGGCATTTGGTTTGAATGAGAAAAAGGTGTACAAGTTTCTGCCTAACTGTAGGTGCAAAGTGGTCTTACTGCCCAATGTTACCTGCCAAGCTAAATATACCAGTGAGACCACAGAGTCAAGATGAGTGATTACTTTTGAAAAAGAGTGAGCATGTCCCTCATACACCCATCAGCTCCTTCAGGTTCTCTTTCCATTTAGTCAACAGCCACATCTCTGCCCTAGGAGAAGGCAGAGGAATGAATGAGATCTGTCTAACATGCTATCATGGATTGACTTTTTCCAGGGAGGGAGCTGACTGAGAAGCCCCATTGCCATTCTCAAATGAGAAAGACCAAGAAGTAAGCATTGTAAATGTGCTGATGACAAGGGACAATGCAATGTTGTAACCTAGAAAATTTAAAATGAGAGGTTTGCATTATTTTCCTGGGAAAGAAGAGATGGATTTAAATGCTTTAAAAAAATCTAAAGATCTGAATTGAGACAGAAACCAAGCATTCCCAAGCTTTCTTCCATCTTTGGTGGATATGTATTTAGCTTTTTCTTGGTAATCAAGGAAATTACTTAGTAATAAAGAGGATAAAGAAAAGGAAATATATTCTCCTCTGTTCTCTTGACTCCATAAACTGTGACTTTGAGGTAATATGCTGTTATGATAAAAATCACTGGCATATGGCCTATGCTTAAAATCATGATGAAAACCACGATTAAAATAACTGCCAATGTTATAAATTCGCAGCCTTCCAAAAGAGTTTGGTTCATTAGTAGATCAGGAGAAGGTGACTGAACCCTTGCTATGGGAAGATCAAAGAGGAATCTCTTGGAAAGGGAGTGAGGGAAAAATCCCAGAGGAAGGAACTCTAATGCCTTTGGTAAGTAAAGAACCAAGGAAAGGAAAAGTGAAAAAATAGGAAAAAAAAGAGAAAAAAAAAAGGGAAAAAAAAAGAAGGGAACAGTATGTTGATTAGTTGGTAGTACCTCAGCACTAGGAACAAGTGCTGTCTCTCAGCTAACTCAGTCTAAAACCAGATTGAGAGAGAACATGGAAATCAGGGAACTCTAGGTGGCACCAGAGGTGTTTCACCACGAACTTCATCCCTCACCAGGTTTTTTCCAGTCTGTGCATCCAAACAGGAGGCTGCTGCTAATCAAGATCACTGGAATTATGACAGCAGCTAGTCCACCTTCTGATAAGTAAAGAAGTGTAAAAAGGAGACAAAAATATATAAAGAGGGTAAGCACATCTGTAAAGGCAACCCACCAGTAAGGCTCAAGGTTTGGCTCTTCCTTACTATTTAAAAAACATGTTGAGCTTCAAAAACCATTTCATTGCTCCCTTTTGCCCTTCAGGAAGAACGATGTTACTTTCTCTCCCAAAGTCAGAGCCTCCTGTTTCTTGCCTGTCACTTTTTGTGTCACCTTGTCACTGTGATGCCAGGCACTGCAGGAGGCTGACAGCTCCAGGCTCAGAGATTGGTTAAATGGCAAAACTCAGCTCAAACAATTCCTTAGGAAGGGTATTTCAAATCATCTGGATGGCTCACCAAAGCACAGAATAATTTGTGAGGATGTTGATTGATTTCATTATCCAGCTTCAGTATTCTCAGCCTATTATTTTTCTCTCTCTTTTTTTTTTTTTTTTTTTACATAATGTTTCTGCACTTGGAAGGAGTTTGACTGCAAAGAAGTAGTTTTCACTTTGCTGTTTTGCTGTCTTTATCTTTTATAGGTAAGATAGATGGTCTGGATGTGATTTAGCATCTTGATGCAATGTGACTATGAAGTTAAAGGATCATAATAAGGGTCATTTTTGGTGGCTTTAACTCTAGTTTTCATGAGGTATGAAATGAATAAAGTAGGATCCTAGATCTAGAACTCTAACTTTGGTTTAATGGAGGAGCCACTACATGAGATAATGATATACATGGGCTCAACTTCTCAGTCCAGCCTTCCATTTTTCTCTGCAAAAAGGGTTAGCTCCAAAGGGAGGGATGAAAAGTGAACATAAAGACTCACCCAGGCCACAGGGGGTGGCCATGGGACATTTAGAGTTTCTGCAAAGTTGGTAAGTGTGATGTAGGACTCAAAAAAGACCCTCAAACTGAGAGAGTGGCAGATGAATGGGAGACAGGATGCCTTTTTACACCTAAAGTGACCCTAGATCCACCTAGATCACCCTGAGGTTCTTAAATTGAATCTAAAAAATGACTTTAGTCACCTATACCTGTACTAATGGGGAGTGCCCAGCTTCCTCCTCTGATCAGGAGTGATCAAGAATGAGCTGGCCTTAGCTCCATTTTTCAAGTATTTTACTCTGCAAAGCAGTGACCATATCTAAGCTTCCAACTGAGAACATTCTCCTGACTGAGATGAGGTTGGCTTGTGTCCGGGAATTGTTTGGAGCAGTAAAGGGTTGGTCCAGGCCAAATACAGACAAAGAATCACAGGAACAATCAAACTTTACAGACAGTGATGTTCCAGTGCCCAGGACCATACCCACACAGATTATCAGATTAGTTTTGGTATATCTTTTGGAAGGGTCTTAACTTCTATGTTTCCATTCCTTCTCTGAAATGTGGCAGAAACATTTCTCCTCTTCACAGTGTGGATGTCATTCTCTTTGTTCCCTCTGCTCTCCCTTTTCTGATGAAAAAGGGAGTCCATTTTGAAAACAAAAAGAGAAAAATATATCCCTCTCATTAAAGCTATAGAAACTTTTGGATTCTTTTCCAGTACTGATGTGATGACTTTGCTGTCTACTGTAGGAGACTCATAAATGCATTTACACAGATCAGCCTTCAGAGAACAGTAGACACTCTTGTATTTGGACAAAAAAATCTCAGTGCTTAGCAATGGAATGGTATTTTTCTAGGATTTTCTTGTTCTCCTTGTAGCTTAATGCTGATTCTGTCTCCAAAAATCTGGGACAAGGTGAGTTTCAGGCCAGATGCAACACGCAGGATTATTCCACTTGCTCCTCTTCATTAATCATGAAGTCATCAAAGAAAAGCTGCAGGACTAACTTGGGTACCCCTACAGCATATCACTTCTTCTTGAACTCACACTTAACAATATGCTTAGAAATTTGAGCTGCCCCAAGACCCAGCCCATGAGGTCAGTGGCTTATGACCCAGCCCTGACTCCTCTAAATCAGAGAATCATAGAATGGTTTGGGTTGGAAGGAACTTTAAAGATCACCCATTTCCAACCCCACTGCCATGGACAGGTATGCTTCCCACTAGACCAGGTTTCTCAAAGTCCCATCCATCCTATCCTTCAGGTCTCCCAGGGAGGGGGCAAAACCACTTCCATGATGTGTTTTAATTTCAAGAGAAACGTAGTACATTATTTATAGCACAGGTGAGGCACCTAACAAGGCTGTAATAAGAGCAGGTGCTTCCCTGAACTCTCAGGATACATATGTATTAGTGATAGAGAAGTGCCACTGTGCCCAGAAATAATTTGGGACAGAGGACAATAAACTCCTAAGGAGCCTGCTAAAAAGCAGCACAAGCAGCTGTCCTGGATTGGGCCAGGATAAAGGTGATTTTCTGTCTTGTACTTTTGCTTTCAGCTCAGTCTCTTGTAAGCAGCTGGATTTGCTGAAATTAACAGCAAGTTTCTCAGTCAGTGTCTGCTTCTAGGACTGCTCACACTCCATGGTTATAGTTACAGCTGGAGAATGGGCTGCAGAACCAAGGAACTGCTCAGCTCTGAGGAACATTTTGCCCTCTGGAAGGAGAAAAGGAGTAAAGAGGTCTCACCTGAAACCCTCCCTTAGGGAGGACCGGATAAGATAGATGCCAAAACTGACCAAAAAGAGTATTCCATCCCGTATACCTCATACTCAGTATAAATTTGAGGGATCACAAGGGTCAAACCCCTTCCTGGCCTTGCTGCTTCCCTTCTTCGCCTGTTCCCGGTTTTTGCTTTGGCATCCTGGGAGGATTCCATCCATTCCTCTGCCTGTGCTCCTGATCCATGCCAGCCTGAATCTGTGTGTTCCTGCCTCCAGCTCCCAACTGCTGCTGACCCCAGGATTCCAGCCTGGACTTTCCCAGGGCTGCCCTGCAGCCTCGGTGGTGACCTGAGAGTTATTGGGGGAAAGGGCGGAGGAACGTGGGATCACTTTTCCTGTATATTTGTATAGATTTAGTAATTTTTCCTATTTATCATTACTGTTTCATTAAAGTTGTGTAGTTTAGTTTCCAACCCATAAGTCTCTCTTCCTTATTCTCCCTCCTTCATTTATCAGGGAGGGGAGGGGGATTAATAAAGAGGATCTGTTATTCAGTTTAATTGCTGGGCCAGTGTTAAACCCTGACAGCAGCCAATACCTGCCCCTGCCCCGGAACATTTTAATTCCCTAATATCTGTTCAACTTCTCTGCAGTAAGCTACTTCAGAACTCCTTAGTCTCGATTCAAGCAACCCTAACCCCATCCTGGCTGAAGCAGTGAGCAACAGCAGTCACTGCAGTGAACGGGAGGCTCTACAGGATTGTCTGTTCATGATCAAACAATATTGGGAAATAATTCTTCATGCAACATTCATTGCTGTATTCAGGTCAGATGGACATCTCAGATTGCAGCTGCACCAACACAGTTTTACAGGGGTGTAGGAGAGCCTCTGGTCTTTGCATGGCTGGTAACGTTGTGCAAAACTCAGCAGTTTTCAGGCTCGCTGCAGCTCCTTTGAAGATTTCCCCTCTTTTACACTTTGTCTGAACTTTGAGTTTGGAATTTGAGCAAACCCAGCAATTCTGATCTCTTCATGGGGACTACCCTGTACTTCAGGTTGGACACATGTTTACAGAACTTGATGAATTGGGACTCGGTGGAAAAACTTCAGAGAGAAGTGTGAGCTTGAAGATTTTAAACAGAGAAAACACAAAACACTGTTTCAATCTGACCTGTGCCAGTCTGTGAGCCCTGGTCTTAATTATTAAAATTGAGCAAGTAACACCATGAGCAAGTGTAACATATAACTCTACCCTTACCAGTGCAGGGTAATTGATTCCTAAAGAAAATTTCCTTTTATCCCAAGGTAGTAGAGTCTGGATTCTGTTGTAGGTAAAAGTCTTCGATTATCTTAGAATTTATTCTGATAATAGAGATTTGTATAATTCCTCTGACATTTTTGGGACATCAAAAATCTCTTTGACTTTCTGACATCATATAGGACAAACATATGTTTTTATTTACAAAATACCAATCCTTCATCTTGTTGTTTCTTTATTGCTTTGGTTATGGTTTAAAAGGCAGAATTTCTGAACTTCTTCGTGTTGTATTAAATCTGTGAGGCTATACAAGTTTTTCCATGAACAAAAATATTGCATAATTGTTGAAAAACATGCTATATCTAACCTTGTGAGAGATTACAGTGAAAGACTATGACCTTATGACCTGTCCATGCCAGATGTTCTATTTTAGCTCTATTTCTGTCTTGAGACTTGTGCAGCATAGAGACAAAAAATTTATTGTAAGAAAACTCACAGTTCTGGAGTACAGCTAGAAATGAAGATGAAAATTTCATTATTGAAAAAGCATGTTAAAAAGGTTGTGATGACTATATGGAGTTCCTGCCTCATACTTAAGTCTCCCCTAAAAGACCTCCTTCTAGAACACCAACAGCTCTTGGGCATTTTGATCATAAATAACATCAATTTAATGTTTATAATCAGGGCCAGCCACTTACTAAGACAGTCCAGTTTTAGACTGACTATTGTAGATGTCATAAGAATATTTGGCAACGACTGTAGTATGAAGATTCATCCATCTCTGGCATACAGTTCCAAAGCTTTTTATCTATAGATAGATGTTAATTGTGTTCATTTCACTGTAGTAAATAAGGACAACCTGATATTTTAGAAATCTGATCTTAGGTAGGACCTACAATCAAGAAGGGGAAGGCCAATGTACTTTGAATATTTGAATTCTTACTGTTAGGCATGTCCTTTATTTTAGGCAGATGATTTCAATATGTTTTAATAAAGTAAATTCCAACTGATGTATCATGACAAGCAACCATTTATGCTTATGACCAGTAGGAGGCTGGGCTGTGCCTCAGACATGTTGCTTCTGGGTTAGAAGGACTTTCTCTATGTGTTGGGGTAGCAAGGATTTCTTCCTCCCATCCCCAGCAGACAAGATGCAAATTTCCTGTGACAAAGGTCAGTTCAGTCCGAGGCTTCTCCCTCAAAGTCAGAGAAACCAAATGATGGGTCAGAAGCAATCTGTGTTGAAAACTTGACTCAGAAAATGCTTAGTGGTCCTGGGAAAGAAGGTGAGTTGCATTCTCACATCGTCTCTGGCATCTGAGACAGACTTAAATGCTTCCTGTGATATTTAATCTCAAAAAGACAAGAAGCAATAGAAAGTGTTCAGGTGGCCAAGCCATGAAGACTGCCAGCTTTAGGGGATGGGAATAATGACTTTTTAGCCTACACAAGATTTAGCTACTTATGATTTAAGTGCCTGATGTGTTCTGGTTGGTTCAGCTCCCGTTCTACTGGAGATCCAAACCAGACTTTTCAGCCAATGAAGTTCAGAAATTTAAGTCAGACTAATATAGGTGTCTATGTTAGGCTTGCTTAATTGTAACAAAGATTTCATGGGATGTACAGATGAGCTCCCTAGAGGCCACAGCAGAATATACACATACACCTGGCTGAAATGGATGCACCTACAGGTAGATGAGTAGAGGTAGAAGTCCGTGTCAGAAGTTGGATCCCCTCTCAACTTCTTTGCAATGGATGGATGAGGAATATGGACTCAGCTCAGCCTTTGGGTCAGGCAATACTCATCATCCCCCAAGCACAGCCATCAGAGAAATTTGTTTGGTTTAAGCTCATGGAAGCATCTGTGAAGGATAAAGACCTGTACTCTACTAGGTACCCATCTTCAGTCCAACACTTACTGCCTACAGCAATAGTAGAAAGAAAGTGCTGAATGATCCAGGAGCTGCCTACAGAAGCTTTGTACTCCAAACTACAGAAGTGAAGCAGGGAAAGAAGGATGGGAGCTGGAGCAGTTGACAGCTTTTGTAGTGAAAGCCTTCAGCATTTCATCTTGACTGCTGTTTCTTCTTTAAAGATGAGAATCCCAGGGGACTAGCTACCTTGTATCAAGTTCATTTTGTGTGCATTTAATGGGGAATCATCTACTGTGCCACGAGCCCAGGTAACACATTGATATCCTTTAATGAATATCCTGTATAAATAAGGATGTCTTGGTGTGCAGATGGCATTAGGTATTTTGGAATGTGTGTCTAAGGGAAAGTATACCCAGACATAGGTGGGATGTACACATATGAAAACAGAAGTGGGGATGTCTAGGTGTGATTTTATTTGCATTGAATGCACACAGGTATGTGTAGCCAACAGATAGATGGAAGATGTAGAATGGTGGGTATTTTGGATGCCATTCAAAATCTGAGGACTAAACATTAGGCACCATCATCTGGCTGGTAGTTGCTTCATCCTATATCAAAATCTTAATACTAGAAGGTATTGGGAAGCTGGGGCACAAAAGTTGTCTGCACAGCCAGTGAATGGAGTGGCTTACCTGGCTGTGCTAAAAAATACACAATATTGCTAAGATTTAATAGAACTAAATAAACTGCTGGGGCTATAACCAATTCTTTGAAACAGTACTCTACCTGTTGATTTTTTCAGCTACTAATTAATAGCTAGGAAAAAAAAAAAATCTGTAGCCTCAACTAGATGTGTGTTGCCCTCTCTGGTCTGAGCAAAGACAGCAAGACCTCTAGGATGTATCCTCACCTTATCTTTGATAAATATCTTAAATGACCCTACTATTTCAAAGTGGCCCACTGGAAGTTCCCATGTCACTCTTGACTGTATCTAGCACACAGCCTAAAGCAAAAATGTGAAACTGCACAGCAACTCTTGGCTAATAAATCTCTCTGATCCCCAACTGTCTATATACTTTTATCCATAACTTGGGTAGAATTCTGGTGAAGTTTGAACTTGGCGTGCAAGTAGCGTTATCACATCATATGTAGTAAAAATTATGGCTTTTAGTTGATGGTTCCTCTTTCAAAATCATACCTGAAATGTGTTAAATGTCTCTGGATGTCGAGGTCTAATATTGGAGTTGGTCTGGAGGATCCGAGGGGTGATCTGTCTTGACTTAGAAGGTCTTGGAATTCTTTACATATTTGTCTAGAAGGAAAATGGAAATTCTTAAGTAAGAGAGGCATAATCCTCCTAAATCTTTTCCCATAAAAATGTCACCTTATCCTGAGTGGCCTCATTCATAACATAAATGTTTCACAGATACAATATGAAAGAACTTAAAGGCAAATGAATCCCTCCTTGTCCGAAATTCTCAGAGTCAGAAACAAACAGAATCTCTTGAAGAATAATTCCCCTCTGAATCCATGTTAGTGTTGGCATTTTGAAACATGATTTCTCTCCTGAACTGGACCCAGTCTGGTAGTGTTAATTCTGCCTTAGCTCACCTACATTAGAATCAAGGTTTATCATTTTCTGATGATGAACTAGCATTAGAACATACCTGAAGACTTTGTGTAAATAGAGTATTTTTTGTACTTTTGCTAATGTGCCCTGGTTTATCTGCACGTAGAAGTCCTCATCATTTTGGCCTTACCTTCTTGATCCCTAATTCCTAAGACAAATGTTTGGGTGTCTCTCTCAGGACTTATGCAAATGAACATACCATTCTCTATTGACTGTACTGGAAATTTGGCACTTCCTGTGTGGTCAGGAGGGCACGATGTCCACCAGACTGTCAGGAAACTCAGCTGGGTTGCTGATACTGGCCTGGCACTCAGTTGGATTGGCTTAATACTGGTGACAGTGACCTCAGGTAACGCAGTAAACAGTGCTGCCTGGGAATGTCAGCAGTGCCAGGGGTCATTCTCATACTCATATGCAAATTGTCACCATCCAGGAAGTTCTGTGTGGTTAAATTCCTTTATCCTCTTAAACAGGGTCCTCTTAAGTAGGGTATAATCAACCCTAGTGTGGACTGCCTCCAAGAATATGCCCAGAAGATACTTGAAAGAGTTCAAGGAGCCATTCTAACTTTTTAATAATATGGACAATTGCAATCTGATGACTCAGTGGCTTCCTTTATTAGCACAAATGCAGTCACTGTGCCTGGAGCCAGTTTCTAATACTGAGGGCAACACTGTGGTCTTATGAATTCTGTTAGAAGACTCTTTGCACATCTGGTCCTAGATAAAGTTCCAGTTCTTCAGTATAAACCTTGTAATCGTTGTAGGACATAATGGAAAATAAATAGGTAAACTCAGCTTCTTGGTCTTTAGGAAGCTCTTCATTGTCCAGTTACAAGCAAGGAAATATCACTAAGTTGTTTTTACCCTTCATTATGTCACTGCTGCTCTGCAAGTTATGGATGCAGGCTTTGGGTACCACAGCTCTCTGGCTGACAGGAGTGGGGATGCAGAAAACTGTTTCCTGCTGTGCTGCTGGAGTCCATCCAAGCCTCATTTCTGCAAATGCTTGTCATCTGTACAGACCTAGACACTGACTGCTTGAAAAGACAGCATTGTCTTAGCCTTTCAGGCAAAAAGAGGCATTCAGCAGAAATGTATGTAAATGCAGCATACAGTTTTAATGAATCAGGTCCTTAGAGGAAAAACAGTTCCTTTCAACAACTGAAAACAGTCAGTCATTTTTGCTTCTAAACAATCTACTATCCCCAGTTGGCCCTGACAGAATTGCTCTTCTCTCCTTCCTCCAACCTCTACTTTCTACCTGTTGAAAAAGTTCATCTTAAAAGTTCTTATATTTTGACAAAGGAAAGTGTCAGAACCAAGTGTGCAATTACGTTCCCTTCTATCTTCACATGTCAAAAGTCTTTACTGAGCCTTGGCAGATTGAAAGAAAAGAAAAGAACTTTTTTATTATACATGAAAACCCATAAAAGGCAGTAACCTACATTTTTCAAGGGGATTTCTAGGCAAAGTGGTGTCTCAGAGCCTCCACTACCAAGAGAACATCACCTGGAGTAGTGACAGGGAGAGGGGCTGACAATTATTTGCTGAGCTGGACTGGGACTTTGAAAAACCAAAGATGTTTGTGCTGTTTAAGGGACTAAAGATTGATGAAAAAGGGTCCTGGTCACCTCTGGAATGGTGGCACCTAATGATTTGTGATAAATGGTCAGATTTGCCAGGAAAAAATATAAATTTCTGTACTGGATCTAAACATGAGCCCATCTAGTCCATGATCCTATTGTTAGATATGACCACAGCAAATGCCTTTTAATGAGAACAATAATGGGGGAACCATGTGTCCACGAGTCTGATATATTTCAACTGTGGCAGAAGTGCCCATCCAAATATATGTTCTCAGAGAGGTGCTCAGCAAGTCCTGTGCACTTGATCTCAGAGCTACTTTTCAGAAAATTAGCAAATTGAGCACACAGTGTCAGAAGCCAGATGTTGGTTGTCCTGTTCTGGGTATAAAAATATCCACAATAAAACTGTTATTCACACTATTCTAGTTTGATCCATGGAAATGTGTGAATCTGCCCCTCTGTCTCATGTGGAAGGCCTTGTGCTGTGACACTCTGTGATTTTTCCCATAGGACATCTTGCCTCTCCATCAGGTACAATTATTGAGGTGGCCTCCAGCAGTTCTGCATCTGTCCTAGCTACAGCCTGAGAAGGTTTTTCCCTTGTTGTAAAACCATTCAGGGTCTCCAACACCTCTGTAAGGTGAACTAACACATGCTTAAAGATTGTCTAAAATAAAATCTCATATTTATCCTTTCCTTTTTTTTTTTTTTTTTTTTTTTTTTTTCACCCCATTTCCAGGTGGACTTTGTAAGCATGTCCTGAGGGTTTCTAAAGAGTATAGGCCAGTAGGCCACTGTCAGAACCCTTTGGCCAGAATTATGACAATTCAGTCTTTTTCTTGGAGCATCTTACTCTGGAGTGCCCAGACAATCATCATCTCAGTCAAGAGGTGAGTGCAGAGAAATAGTAGGAGATTGACTGCTCTCATTGTTTACTCCTTTCTTATGCATTCAGCTCTAGATCAAAGTTTGTTTCACTCCCATCCTGCCCTTGCTGACACTTTTATTCAGTACTGTATACTGGCTACACAGCTCAACCATCTCTTCTTCCCATGAAAATCATCTGGTAAGGCTCTGATTCTTCATTGTCTAGACCATCAAATTTCTAGAACAGGCAGCATTTTATTGCATCAAATACTACTGTCCCAGGCAGACCTTGAGTTTGAAAATGTGAGGTACCATTTCCAGAAGGTATTTTTAGAAGGTCAGGTACTTTAACACAAAGAATATGTTTTGTTCCATGTCAGAAGGTTCATTATTTCATTCACTGTATTTCTATCAACAGAGTTTCAGATCAGGGAAGAGAGTATTGCATCAAGCTTAGTGACCCCCATGTATTAAAGAGGGCTACTGGCATCTAAAGTGGCAGTTTTCATCCTTCACTAGCCTGTGGGCCACAGTTGTGTTCATGGCATCTGAATTGCTTCCACCCAGGGTGGGTGGATTGCTTGATTATTTATTGGATTATTTATAGGGTAGAGATAACCTTGAGAACACTCGTAGCTTCTGCTGGACACCAGAGACTTCTGCATTTTAGGCATTAAGGGCTCTAGTTAGTTACTCACATGCAGATCTGTAGTACAACTATAATAACTTGCAGATACAACACAGCAACAAGAGACCTGTCTGCTTCTGGAGCAGTAACTGGTAACCAGCAGTAACTGATAACTGGGGCTGGGCAACCCACTTCACTTCAAATGGCAGTGGGTGCCTCTTTGGGCAACTGAACCCACACATTGAAGTTGGATGTTTGAATCCAGAATTGAGTTTCATCTATATACCTGCAACTGTGGAAATAACTTTTTTCTTTCCTCTTCCTCAAGAGTCTACATGTGGAAATCTCCCCAGTTCTGCCAAAGACACATTTCTAGGGCCTTCTGACTCTGTCCCAGAATGGGCAGTGACAGCACACCCAAGCAGTGGCACTCCATTTCTTTCCAAGCTTGTACTGAGTGATTTTACCACCCTGGAATTGCAGTGTCATTTTTGGTGGCAGCACAGCAATCCACCACTTTTTCTGGTGTCACAACTCACAAATGCCTGAGGCCAGGCAGTTGTGAAATTACAAACCTAGAGGCTATGCATGCCTAATGAATGGCTGAAACTCCTGACAAATGGATAAAGTAGAGTGCCTACTATCAGATAGATGGGAGCATGGCTGGGAAATGTCATGCTAATACTAAGATGGCATGGCCCTGTGTCTTCTGTAGTATCTGGCCAGGACTGGGCTGGCTCCCTGTTCTCCTTCCAGGCAGGAGAGGGCAGTAGCAGCACACACATTGACCCATCTGTCCCTGGTAAAAGCACTTTGAGTGCTAGTAGGATATGGATAAGCTTGTATTATCGACAGCCCTCTCTGATCTATTTACTGGTGTTCTAAGCTGCTGGAAGAGGGGGTGGAAAAGACATTTTATTCCTTACAAGTGCAATATAACATCCTACAAGCCCAAAGGTCATGACATTAGGTGTAATGCATGCCTACGGCTCTCCAGTTGTAAGGGAGGTTGAGAAAGTAGGTATGAAGCAGTGAGAAAGAGTAGTGAAACTCTTATGTGCCTCTCAGTTGAACAGCCCCAAAAGAGACATAAGAGTTCCCCACTGATTGCTAGAATCTATGGCAATGTGATGTCACCTTAGAGCCAGAAAAGAAGGGGAAAGATTCCTATCACATGGTTGAGTAATCACACAATAGTCATGGTTGGAAAGGACTTCTGGGATCACCAAGTCCAACCATACACACACACCCCCCCAAAAACAAATAAAAGAACCACCATAAAACAAAAAAAGCCAACAAACTACTATCTCAGCCACTAGAGCATGCCCTGAAGTGCCACACTTAATTTTTCATAGATGGGGCAAATCCTCCATCTTGGTTAACTTACAACCTTAACCCTGCTTAGGTTGTACTGCCCAGCAGTACCATCAGCTCTTACAGACTTAGGGCATTAGGTTGGTAATGGGCTATACAGCCATGGAAAGACACAATCTGTGGAGAGGAGCTACTGCTTGCCAGCTGGTTAATTTTCATATCTCTGAAACCCCTTGAGTCCTTAAAACAAACATGGATGTAGGTAAGGATAAGATAATTTTCCACTTATAATATCATTTTTAACCTACAAGGTACTTAGGAGCATGCTGTGTGTGGTCTCTTATCACCTTTACAACTAGCAAATGTCCTCTGAGACCCATTTTGCTCTGCTTAGCACTCTAGGGAAAGATCACAGGCTATATTCATGGGATTCTCAAGCCTGAGATATTTCAGTGCATATCTCTGGGTCACCTTCAGGGTGAAGAGCTCTGGATTGAAGAGAGACATCAAGGCCAGAAATCCTATTCCACACAAGTAGACAAAACAGAAGGGCTTTGGGGGTACAAAGAACCCTTTCTACAGAGTAATTTCACCACATTGGATTTATCTCAGCCTGGATGATTCCCAAACATTTTCATCACTGGGGGAAAGAGGCTGGTGATAGTTTGAGACCTCAGGTTTCAGTCTTTATCTCTCCTGCAGCCTCACTGTGTAACACTGTAGTAAGCACAGGGAGATCATGATTATATTCAAGGCTACCCCATGCAGACATACCACACATCTAGTGTAGGTCTACTGTTCCATGCAGACTATTTATTCTGCTTTCCCAAGGCTCATGAAGGCTAATTCCTCCCTCATCAAGGCTAATTAACCTAAATGAAAAGTTATCCTGACACGATGTTAATCCTCCAGGGAGGTATGTGGCTTGTTCAGAGCAAAGTCAAATGTCTCTGTGTTGTCCTTAATGGCATTAAAGCTCCCCTGCTTGGGTACATTGCTCCAATGCCTTTGACTTCAGGGGAACTCCTGCAATTTTCATCCAGAGAGGATCTGTCCCTCTGCAGCTCTCCCTCTGTAGATTAATGATAATTATCCTGCAGCAGGTAGAACTTCACAGGATCACAGAATGGTGGGGCTTGGAAGAAACCTCTGGAGATCATCTAGTCCACTGCCCTTCCTAAAGGGGGCTAACCTAGAGCAGGCTGCAAGGATGGTGGGTTTTGAGTATGTCCAGAGGAAGAGACTCCACAACCTTTCTGGGCAGCCTGTTCCAGTGCTCTGTCACCCGCAAAGTAAACAATTTTTTCCTCATGTTCAGATGGAATTTATCGTGTTCCAGTTTGTGCCCATTGTCCCTTGTCCTGCCACTGGGCACCACTGAAAAGAGTCTGTTCCCATCCTCTTGCCACCCTCCCCCCCCCTTTAGATATTTATAAGCAATTATAAGGTCCCTTTCTCAGCATAAGCTTAGGTCTGCTCACATGCAAACAGGAGGCAAAGCCACTCTCTGTCCTGTAGATCTGACCATGTAATAATATCCCCTCCTCTCATCTAAACCAAAGCCTCTTGAGAAGATGCACATCCCTCCTCAAGTGCAGGCAATGGGAGCAGAGACACAAAAACCTCATTGCAGTCAACGAGGTTTCCCTTAGAGCATCTCCAAAGAGGATTGCTCCCAGTTGTTGTCAGTGAGCACTGCTGTGATTACAGGCACCACAAGCCCAGCTCCATACTCCCACTCCTCCCTCCCCCAGACCCCACATCCAAAATAGAGGTGTGACAGATTTCTTTTTCAGTGTCCCCTCCCTTCTTACTTTGTCGCTAGGATCATCTTTTTCCTCGCTGTCTGCTCTTTCTGTTCCATGTGCTGTCTGGCAATGTGCTCACCTACTGCCTTGGCAGGGAACTCTGTTTCACAGGTGTAGCCAAAATCCCTGGCCAAGTGTAATGCTTCCCCTGTGGGCAAACAAAATGGGTCAGTTAGTTTCTAGGGTTGCTATTATTATTACAGTATTTCTTCATTCTTAAAAAAAAAATAAATCAATAATACAATATCCAATGACCTTTGTAGACATTCATTCCCAAACTCAGTTACAGATATTTTTATTTTTTTTTGGTGCCAGCCAAAAGATAAAGACACAATTCCTCTCATGAGAAAATAGTAGTCAAGACACTTGGTTTTAGCTCCCCACCCCTGTGACCAGTGAGTATTGAGCAGCTGCTCAAGTTTGGTAAGCCCAGTTCATGATTGATATTTCAGGCATGGAAATTATTGGAAGATGTGAATGATATTGGAAGATGTGAATGAATCTGAAGAGCTGAGATGTAGCTTTTGGTGCTACACTTCTCTATATCTAGAAGAAAAATAGCCTTCTATCACAGGACTGAGCTGTGGGGATAATACATATTTTTCTGTATTTTCTTAGGGGGTTGAGCCAGCAGGCATGATACAAGTGTCCCACACAGAAGAGGAGGAGACCCCAAAGCAGAGCACAAGAGAAAATCCTGCTTCCAAAGAGACTGCAATTAAAATGGACCAAACAAAACAAAACAAAAGGATGACAATGAAGATCACAGTTGCTGTTTTATAGTTGTGGAAATCAAGGCAAAGGGAGTACCTGGCTTAAGAAGGCTTTGTGAGAAGTCTGTGACAGATGACAGCAATGAACACATCTCTACCTCACTACAGAATGGATGCCATGGTGTCAAATAGTCACATAATAAAACTTCTGCCTCCTCACTAGGTTAGATAAGCCAGGAATACTGTGTCCAGCTCTGGAGTCCTCAGCACAAGAAAGATGTGGAGCAAGTCCAGAGGAGGGTTTTTAGTACTGAAAGTCTACGAGGTCTCCCCAGAACCTTTCTTTCTTTAGGCTGAACGAGCCCAGCTCCCTCAGCTTGTGTCCATAGCAGAGCTGCTCCAGCAGCATCATCTTCATGGCCTCTTCTTCTTGCCCCAACAGCTCCATGTCCTTCTGGTGTTGGGAATTCCAGAACTGGACTGCAGGTTGGGTATCACAAGAGTGGGGTAGAGGGGGACAGTCACCTCCTTCAACCCACTGGTCACTCTTGGTTTGATACAGCCCATTTTATGGTTGGCCTTCTGGGCTTCAAGCACACATTGCTGGCACACTTTGAGCTTCTCATCAACCAACACCCTTGAGTCTTCCTCCTCAGGGCTGTTTTCAACCCATTCTTCTCCCAACCTGTATTTGGATCTGGGGTTGCCCCCACCCAGGTGCAGAACCTTGCACTCAGCCTGACTGAATTTCATCAAGTTGACACAGGTCCATTTCTCCAGCCTGTCCAGGTCTCTCTGGCTGGCAGAAAGAAAGATTAGTACAAACATTTTAGTAGGGCCTGTCCTTGATAGGACAAGGAGTAATGGTTTTAAACTAAAAGAGGGGGGATTTAGACTACATATAAGGAATAAGTTACTTATGGTGTGGGTAGTGAAACATTAGCAGGGTTTCCCCAGAGAGGTGGTTGAATGTTTCCAGGGATGGGGCAGGTAAGTCAGGTTGGATGGGGCTCTGAGCAACCTGATCTAGTTGAAGATGTCCCTGCTCAGTCCAGAGGGGTTGGACCAGTTGACTTTTAGAGGCCCATTCCAACCCAAACCATTCTATGATTCTCTGAATTTATTTTAGGGTTTTCTGAACACTGGCCTGCGTGCTGCCACTCTGACAACCCTGGTGTGGGATTTATCTGATCAAGTGGAGCTGCCTGGAGTGTGAACATCTGTGCTTACATTAGTCTTTCCCTGGTGGGAAATAGGCATTTCCAGATGATGCTTTCTCTCATCTCATCGCAGAAGGTAGAAATAGGTCAGCTACCAGAGGTGTATGTCGAAGCACATCTGCATGAATGACTGAGAGATGTACTCCAGAACAGTTTTGGAGTTAGTGTTGTTGAGTTTTTTATTTTATTTTTTTTTTTTTTGTTCCTAGCTTTGTGTTTGATTGCCATCAAGAGAATTTCCATTGGACCATATCTCTTTGGAGACCAGACTGATGCTCCAGGTGAATAGTTAGCAGGGATGCAGCTCTCTTTGAGAACATGTGCAGTGGAATTCCTCTGATTAAATGTCAATATTGACATCTGACCCAGTGGTTTCAAGTCAATGGAGACAAGCTAGCACTTGAAGAATGTATCATCCCATACTAAAGCAGAAGGCAAAAGTGGATCAGAGAAATTATAAGATAGTCCAGGTTAGATGGGAGCTCAGGAGATCACCTTCTGTTGAAAGCATGGCCTTAGGTTAGGTTATTCATGAACTTTTTAATCCTCGTCTTGAATATTTCCAAGCATGGAGATTCCACAGCTGTTCTGAGCAACATAATCAAATGTTTAATTATTAATTTGATTAAATTTTTAATCACCTAGAACTGCTGATTTTCTCCTATTAACTACCATGAGATTTGAGAGGACTGATACAACTAAGATAGAGATGATGAGATGAATCTCAACCCCAACAAGACTGGGTCTGCTCTGCACAGACCTGGCCATGCCAAAGAAAATGGAAACTTCCAAGGGATCAGTGGTCCTGTGCTAGGAGCAGCATGAGGCCTAAGGGACTCTATTAAAACTCTATTCCAAGTCATCCATTTATCTGGATTTTTAAAATATTATTTCCAGTATGTCTAAAAGAGAATAAGAATTTAACAAGCAATCCCTGTCTCTGAATCAAAAGGAGAAATGGCTCCCACTTAGTTTACAGCTCTGCAAAAATAAAATAATTTTCAGTGAAATGAAAATGGATTTCAGTGGTAGGTTGACAAAGAAGCAGAATGGACAAATATCTGACTGCCAGTATTGTGGTTAAAATGTCTATCCCAGACCTATTCATGGATGAGAAATGGTACAAATGGAAGCACTATCTTCTAAATCTCTCTAGAGTTACTTTAAAAATTCTATTTCAGCTGCAGTTTTACTTCCTCCTTAGATAAAAACTTAAAGAGTAAGTCAGCTTCAGAAGAGCACCAAGTTTTGCTTTTCAACCAGACTCCTTTAAAACACTTGGAAGGTTTGTTTTCAGACCAGCATGGAAAGAAGATAAAAGCTGTCATCAGGTGGAATGACCAGTCTCCAGACATCTCTATCCTGGTCCCAGTCAGTCCCAAGTAACAACAAGTAAACAAAAATAAGCCAAAGAATTTAAACATTTAAGCACTGGAAAAGCTTTGTTTTCTTCAAGAGGACTAAATTTAATGAGATTAACTATAGGCATTTATTTAATATGATAAGCAAGAAACTGACATGAAATTTGTATCTTTTCACTTAATGTTAAAAAATAAAGGAGTGCAAATGTGAATTATCATTACAACTTATATTTTCAAAGATGGTGTATATTATTTACTAGAGCTGAAAAAATAATACTAAACTGTTTTGATAATCTGAGAAAACTATGCAAAAATATAAAACTTGCCCCAATGACTTATCTGTTTGTGGAGGGATGTAGGCAATATATATATATACACATACACAAATGTACCTATTGTAAAAAAATTAATCTACAGATTTTTAAAATATGCTTTCAGTGGAAATGGAAATATGATGTATATTAGAGGTGGACATTATAAGTATGTATATTTATTAGCACATACTTCCATATAATATGAGGAATAGGCATTCTAAATAACAAGTTCTTAATAAAAATAGAAAACTGGACAGAAAAACACTCTGCAGAACATGTCTCATGGCTCATTGTTGAACAAATATCTCATTTTGAACTGGAACCAAATGATGAATTATTTAGAAATGGATTGTTATACTTCTTTGTGCATTATTTTTTTGTTACTCTCAGTGACTAGAGGTCCCTTGCAATCCTGCACAGGACAAAATAAGCTTGCTTGGCAAGGAAAGTAGTTTCCACAAAATATAAAAGATATTTCTTTTTCTACATCGTAACTTAGACATTTGTTCTGGGGCAAGATGGGGATGAATTGACTTCTTTCCTTTAGGTTTGCCTTCTCCTCCCCATTTGTTATGTATGTCAGGGAGACATCATACTAAAGGTAAGAAACTCCAAAATTCCCTGGCTTTTATAGACAGCTGCTTTGTTTCAATCTAAAATCAAATTTCCCTACATGCAATATCCCCAGCTTTTTCCTTCTGCAGTGACAAAGGATGGATCCTGGGAATCACTGACTCTTTCCATCCAGCAAGGGGTTTCCTACCTGGAAAAGGTAGGAAAAAGGTGTTTCTGCCTTTCCTACCTCCTTTGACAATTGACCAGAGAGCTTTGCATGATGGAAAAGGACATTTGCTGAAACTGAATGGGCAGAAATAGCTCTGGAAAGATTTAGTGAAGAGACCAACCCGTGTGTCTTGACAGGTTTTTGTGGGCAGGTGCAAGGAGCAGCGTGGGCATCTCTTGGGTCTAGCAAGAGTGAGAGATGCTCCTATGCAGAGTGAAGGCAGAAGCTGTGTCCCAGGAGAGGGACATTCAGCAGCTGAACCTCCTACTCTCTCCTCAGCTTCGCCTCCTCCGGATGCTCCGGACCCAACCCAGGGGGAGGAGGGACAGGTTGGAAGTGGAAGGCAAGTTTTTTTTTTCTATTTGTAGGGTGAGAAGGGAGGAGGAACAAATGGAAGGATATTTAAACAAAGGCTGGTGGGGGAGAAGTGTGACAGCTGATAGCAGGGTGAAAAAAGTAACCACTGACCTATTTTTCTCAAGAATTTTGGTCCCCAAAGGATGAACACTGTCAGTTCTATGTCTGGTAAATTTAGTGTCTGAGGTTTGACAGGAAAACCAAACCTAGATTTTTTTTGTAAGTTCTTTTTCTGTAAATAATCATATGGTTTTTAATCTGTTTATGCACTGCTTTTACCTGTGCCTTCAATAACATTTATGCTGTGTCTGCCTTATAAGTGACCAGTCCAAAGAGATGGGAACATCTCCCATCTCACATCCTTCCTTGCTCCTACCTGGGGAGGTTTCTGACTCCTTTGAGCCAGCAGTAAGCTTAGCTTTGGCAATGCTGGTATTTCATGGAGGAGCCTTTATTGTGTTAGCTAAAATGTTGGAGTTTTCCTTTTATAGCTGGTAGAGACCTTTTATAGCTGGTAAAGACCTTTTATAGCTGGTAAAGACCTTTTCCTTCACCTAAACTAGGCACTAGAGGGCATCCCTCACCTACAGCTTGCAGAAAGATGTGTCCCATATTGCTGTGGAGAGTCTTGCTATGCTGAGCTTGCTCCCCCAGCCTGTCCTTCCACCCATTGCCCTGATTTACTTGGATGACAACATAAAGAATAGAAAATGATCTTCCAGACACTTCCCACTTCAGGCCCCAGAAGTACCAAACACACTGAGATGCAACCCAGCCAAAACAAGAATAACAGCAAACTCAAAGCAGCCATGCTGAGCCCTAAATAAGCTTGAAGAAAGCAAGAATACTTTTGGCAAAGTCTGGATCTTCACACAACCGCCACAGCCCAGAAATTCACTGCAGTTCCTCTACTGAACTTAACAGGACCCCTCAGAACTCAGTGATTTTAGTCTATTTAGAGGAAGAGAAATCTTAATCATGCCAGAGACTTTCAAGACAACACTGGTCAATATACCTAAACACCGTACAGCTAATTTTGCCCCTTTTTTAAACCCAAACAGGTATTCAAGAGATATTACAGAAATGTTAAAGGCCTCAATACATTGAAGACTGTAAATAAATTTACTAATAATAAATTTAAAACCACCTCTAGTAACCAAGAGTGGCACAAACCTGGACTGTCATGAGAAGTCCACACAGTACACCTGATATTTAGGGATTTAATAAGACTAAAAAATCAAGATTTCAGTTTGTGTATTGACATCAGGCAGAAATAGCCAGTACTACTCTCTTTGTGGTTTCCTCTCCTCTAAACCCAAAAATAAACCTACCTTCCAATTTCTGCTTTCTCCATCAGCAGGAGCTCCAGGTTTCCTTGCAGAAACCATGCTACAAGTTTAGTACCACTTGCAAATAATATCTGCATGCACAAAGGGAGGCCAGCTTCTCCCACAAAGAATTCCAAGAGCACTGTTGAGTTCAACAGAGACTGGTTACAGAGGCAGAAAATGAGCTTCATTTGTTTCCTCTTGTTATGTTCACATACTGGTGGTGCCTTTCCCAAAAATTCTAATTGACAAAATTCATGATCAGGATGTCCAGGCAAACAGGTCCCTGTACAAATGAGCTCAGTCTCCTCAGAGTACATCTTCAGGACTCACATGAAGGCAATCCAAGAACAAAAGCAGTATCATAAGCTTGAGAACAGGTTTGCAATTGGCTCTGAGTAAAGGGCAGGGAGGCAAGCACAGCTCAGTCCCTGGGAAAAAGGAATAGAATTGTGTTTTCTAGCAAAAGTATTTTGCCATTGAGCCCAGGTGATGAGCTGAAAGAGGGCTGATTCATTCTCAGTGTCTTCTAATGGACAAGTACCTGGCCACATAGCTCTGTTTTTCCTTCCCTGCTAAGAATTTTGATACATGAAGGACTGGGAAGACAGCAACAGTCCTTACTTCTTTAAACTGGGGGAGAAAATGCCTTTTTTTAAGACTGCATTTCTTTTATGGCTTTCTCTTTATTACAAGCAGGTATGATAAGAACCCACTTGTATTTCAGAGCAGCTCCATGGTAGTTCTGTGTGCTTATTAGCCCCCGAGAGCCTTAGTGCCTCATTTTAGGTGCTGAAAAACATCTGTTGTTGTGGGATCAGTACTATTTCTACAACCTTTGGAATATTAAAAACCTGACTAGACAAGGTCCTGAGCAACCTCTTCTAACTGAACCTGCTTTGAGCAAGAGAGTTGGAGTAGAGGATCATGAGAGGTCCATTCCAGTCCCAACCTTTCTGTAATTGTGTGTTTCTGTGGTAATATGTGCTGAGACCTTAGCCCGCTTGCCTAGATCTGTATCGAGCTTTTAGGTTATCATCCTATAAGGTGTTGACCTTTAGGATGAGCTGAGCACTCTCAACATCAAGGAGGAGGGATCTGAAATTCCCGGAGCTACTACTTGCAGCCAGACAACAAACTGAGTACTTAGTGGATTCACCCAGAATAGAAGAGATTCAGGTAGAGTTTCTTCCCTTTTGCCTGAGGGGTTTGAACCTGCATCTCCCAGATGAAGGTTTGAAGAGCCTGGCAGTATTTGGTGAATGTTATTTAAACAATAAATAAAGGCCAGGAAAGTGTCTCCTGGGCCTGTCTAGAGTTTATCTGGAAACAGATTTCATTCATTTATGTGTGTGGGGAAAAGTCTTGTCTAAATATTATGCCTTCTTATGGGAAAAAAAAAATCACAGTTTTGGATCAGCTCCAGGAAATTCACAAGTTAAAAAAAAAAAAAAGGAGGAGAAGCAAACCTACTGATAGAGTTGGTATGAGATATTAATCTCTCTTACAAGAACACTTGGATCATTGATTTGTACGTTATATCCTAGCACAGAAAGGACAGATCAGTGCTGAGGAAACTGTAAGACCAAACCACTTGCTGGGAGCCAAGTTATCTTAGAGTGAACTTCCATTTTGCCACTTGTTCTCTCTGTGGCTTTAGGCAAGTCAGTTCTTCTCTTTGCACAGAACACAGGCCATGCTATTTAACACTCTGGCTGAAAAGTGCTGTAGACAATGAAATATTTAATTTATGTTTATAGTATATGGCAATATTATAAACCCTACCTTCTACCAAGGAAGTCAGGAGTGTGACATTTGCTGCTTTTCTTCTTCCTGCAGGCAAATTCAGTCCCAGTCTGTCTAATTTTTCTCGCAAGCAGCGTCCTCCGTTCTTGGATTTCGCTCTATCACACACAAGAGAACAGTAGAAGAGAGACACTTGTCTTTATTCTGCACTTCTTTTCCTGCATTAATGAGTCAAGAAATTGTACATACCTTACTGACAAATGTATGGGGTAATGCCTACACTAATGACAGCAGTGAAAAATCTTTTAGAGCTCCTTAATATCTTGTTTGCCCTGTTCAAGCCTTTCATGTTGGTCCTTTGACAGAGTTGGACATTTTAATGCCTGTCACAGAGGCATCAGATCTGCAGGACAGCTTTCCACCTAGTGGAAGTTATCATCCTGATTTGGGCACCAAGCCTGGGTTTACAATGACTGAATATTGACTGAATATTGACAAGTGCAGTGCTTATATCTGGCTTATCCACCTCAGGCTCCCAAGGCAACTGAGAGAGGAATGTGAACTTCTAGAATAATAATAAAAAGAAATCTAGAATGAGGGGGCTTTTCCCACCTTTCTCAGCTGAATAACTGGGTACTTAGAAATGGAGTCTACAAAGCCCAAGACTTACAAAAAGGCAGGATCAGAAAATAGGAAATGCTGTAGCTAAAATCCCAGCCATTTTTAGTTATCTATGCCCCTATCCCAAATCTCAAATCACTTTGTTCTCACAAAATGGTTCCCAGTGCACACCACACCTCCTTTGCTGCAGTACCTCGACATTTGAAGCATTTGAGAGATATCAACTTATACAGCAGACACAGGTTCAATTTCTTGCTCAGCCTGAGGGAATTTTAACCTGTGCCTTCTAGAGGAATGCAACAGCCAGCTGGCAGCAAATAACTAATGTTAAAATACTTAAACAATCAATTGAGCAGTGACAGGAACCTGGATTTTTCCCATATCAAATGAATGACCTTGGTCATTAGATAGTAGAGTCATCACTACAGTTATACCTTTACTTTTGTGCAATAAATATTTTATTAGCCCTAAATGAGACTGAGGGGCCCTCAGCTTAGAATAACCAAGCACTGAGTATGAAGGATGCCTAACTAGATGTTTTGAGGTGCAGGTTCAAGTTCCTTTAGGCAGAAGAAGGAACCAAGTTTGGAATGCCACCCTGTGGATGGGCATTTTTACACACTAAGAGATGCAACAACTTTGACCATATTGTATGTCAGTAAATGTTGAATTAGAACACATTATTCTGAAAAAAACCTGTAAAATTAAATGGTGACTGCTGACTGGATACAAAACCAACCCTGCCAGGACTCAGGAAATCATGAATGAGATTTGGTTTTGCTGGTCAGCTACACATTCTTGAATCTACTCTCTAACTGTGACACCTACAGGTATAGCCTATATTCATTTATTCTCTTCTTCATAAAACAGAATTAGTGCATCCAAACTGCTGTCTGGGAGTAGCTCTTGGATTGTACTAACTCCTGACCTATGCCCAGAGTTGATTTGGAAGAGTGACATTTGGTCTGCATCAAAAACTTATGCAGCCACATCTTCTGAGGGCAACCTGGGCAACCAGGGGCTCACCACCCTCACACCAAAGAATTTCTCCCTCACATCTCCTCTCCATCTCCCCTCTTGCAGCTGGAAAGCCTTTCACTGATGGCCTGGCTCAGTTCATGCTGAAGATGGGGCTGGAGCATGTAAGAATCTGTTGAGCAGCTGAGACCACAGAAGAAGATAAAGAGATCTGTGGCTTCATAGGGATTTTAACCAAAGAGGGAAATGAGTCCCCACATTCAGGCTGATGCCCTTGCCCTCTTAGTAGCTTGCACTGGTATTGAGAAAGTCTGTGGAATGAGTATTTAAAGTGAATATTTCTGTGACTCTTAGCTAAAGGCCTCTCCAAGGAGAACCAATAACAGGAAAACTTTTGTGAATGTAGATTTTGAGTTTCAGGGCCTATAGAGGCAGGCAAATGGGGCCTGTGTCCCTGAATTTTGCTGTCTATAGTCCTTACTCAACAAGCCAGCTTGAGATATCTCTTGGAGTACCACATATCTGAAAATATTGCAGATTGATTAAAATGACTTTCATTATAGGATCAGTGTGGTCTTCAGTGAGACCAACAAAATATCCAGTGACTTTCCAACTAGCTTGGATCAAAGAGCATTCAAGTAATTTGTGCCATTTAAGATGTCTGAGGGACATTGTGGTTTATATATGACTGGCTGAATTACAGTGCCCTCCCTGCTTTCCACTTGCAATGTGAGGCTCAGTTTGCAACTTTCCTCCTCTCTGCTACTGCTCAGGTGTTTACTGTGGTCAGGGAAGGGTGAGAGGCAAAATTGTACCTAACTGCTTGCTTCTTCTCCAGTATCTCATGGGAAAAATAAAACCCGCATATCCCACTAAGTTTATCTTCTCTGTAGTCAAAAGTCATACAAGGGATAAAAGGAGAAAAAGGCATCCCTGGATCTCCATGGTTTTAGGTTTTTGATGGGTTAGGGCTATAATTAGATTTGGTAAAATAATTTACTTTGTAGTATTTTTCCAACAAGAAGTCAGAATTTTGTCTCTGATGAAATTTTCCACACACAGGTTTTGTGGGTTTTTTTTCATTCAAAACAAGATAAAACAATATCTATTCATCTCTGATGGGTAGCTGGACTGAAGGGGTAAAAAAAATTAAAATCAGGTCACTGAAAACTGTAGAATTTCTGTGAAAAATCTCAAAACAGTCTTATTTTTTCTTGTTTATTTTTTTTTCCTTAGAAACACTGTTCACTCCCAATCCACATCCTTCTGTTGCCCCAAATTGTGAGGATCTATCCAACTGGGAAGGAAAAAACCATAGTCCATATGCAGAAAATAAAATTACAAGAACTGCAGCACTGCCTAGGACTTATCATTCTCACCTTCAACTTACCTTCTCAAAATACCTCCTAAGAGGGAAGCATTGAGGCATTCTGGTGGTGAAAGGCGCCTCTTCACCTCTGCAATGGTCACTTTGTACTTCGAGGTGGAGCTGAGCAGAGATAAACGACCAGGAACAGAGCAGAACAGGTCGGTGGGGTTAACAACACAGGTGCCACCTACACAACAAAAGAAATGTTAGAGGGCAAGAAAACTTCAGATTCCATGTTTCGAAAAATTGCATCATGAAGAATAATTCTGTTGTTCACTTGTGGTTTCTTCTGTTGTTGTGTTTGTTTGGATTTGTTTTTTTGGAGGTGTATATTGTTTGGGTGTTTAATATTGTATGCGATTATTGCTCTGAGAAAGATGAATGGATTGAAGTTTCAGTCTTGGGAAAGTGAGTTCTTAGATCTCCTAAGTTGTGCAGTCAAATTCATAGAATCATAGAATCGGCTGGGTTGGAAGGGACCTCAGAGATCATCAGGTCCAACCCTTGACCTTATATCATTATGGCTGCCTCATTTGCTTTCATTCTCAGTTAAAATTATATATTGTCACTGAACAATACTTATACCTAGGATGATAAAAACATATGATTGAATCAGATTCAAATATCATTCATGATTTTTAAAAATGCAGTTAATGAAAAATTCAGGGCACTGCTTCTAATAACAAATGTTCACTTTAACTCCCATAGCTGTGTTTAGGATAACAGAGATACAACTGCACTATAAGTTTGCAGATATTTGCAGCTAGGATGGCTTTCCATACCTTTGAACACTCACATATTCCTTCTAAACTTGGGTCAAATCCTCAGATGATATTAATGATTGGAATCTATTGTAGTTTATCTCAGTTTATCTCAGGTTAGTTCTGGAATTGTATATTTCTTAAAAGTGGTGATTACTTGGCCTGGGTTTAAAACTGCTGAATGGTCACCAGATCTTTCAATGAAGACAGTGATCAATAACTCCTCAGGCAAAAATCAAGCTTTTAACTCAAAGTTAATATATGAGAGAGCAAAAGGGAAAAATTTCTCTGCAACTGAAGTGAGAGGATTAAATAAACTCCCAGGAAAAAAAAATATAAAGCACTAACACACATTTTGTCATCAAGTGTAAAGCACTTTTCTTTAACCTGCCTTCTCCAACCTGGCTACAATAAAAAACTTGGTCGAAGAAATAAATCTTACCACTGTATGCACAATTTTTTCCCTGGGGCAGAGATGAGAAGAAAAGAATGAACTGCATATAGCAGTGATATAAAATACCATATCAGTGAGTGCACTACTAGAAGGAGTTCAGGTAGTTTCTGTGAGGACAGTAAAACAGAGACCTCCTTACTGCAGAATGAATTGGTGCATATCATCCATATTAAAGGAAAGATACTGTATTTTTAAGCTACCACATTCCCTGTGAACACCCTCATCTTTTTGCACTGCAAGAGTTCATTTTATTATGTTTTAAAAAATTAACTTGTAATATAAATTCTGTAATGAGGAAACGAGAGGAGAGGAGAGGAGAGGAGAGGAGAGGAGAGGAGAGGAGAGGAGAGGAGAGGAGAGGAGAGGAGAGGAGAGGAGAGGAGAGGAGAGGAGAGGAGAGGAGAGGAGAGGAGAGGAGAGGAGAGGAGAGGAGAGGAGAGGAGAGGAGAGGAGAGGAGAGGAGAGGAGAGGAGAGGAGAGGAGAGGAGAGGAGAGGAGAGGAGAGGAGAGGAGAGGAGAGGAGAAAACCCTTATTTTAGGCAAGATCCTGACACCTTTATCTTCTTCCACATGTAATCCTCCTTAAAATTAAGGTGACTATGTATGATACAGTTTTAGCAGAGACAGGAATAAAACTGAAGGATGAATCTTCATTAAAGGTAGGTTATTTCTTATCATAGAATCATAGAATAGGCTGGGTTGGAAGGGACCTCAGAGATCATCGAGTCCAACCCTTGAGTCCAACCTTCTTGCTTACATTAAGCAAACAGAATTTCTTTCCAAATGTTTCAGCTCTTGAAGGTATATTTAAACATTTCTACTGACAGAAAAACCAGAAAAGAACATCTCTTAGTATAAATCCCAGATGGGTGAGATCCTGACTCTGTACAGCAGGGTGTTTTATGGCTTTTCTAATTAAGCTATGGGAGACATATTAGTGTCCACTTGTCAGACAGAATATAGAGACAAATTGTGCATCACCAAACATACACACATCAAGGGCACTTATGCACATTTTCGTGCAGTATTAAGCTACAATTTATGAGCTCATATGCTCAGATACAGAAATCTGGTGCCACATGCCTGAAATATTTTTGTGTTCTTGTCGTTCTGATGTTAGGGCTTCATTTATGGTTTGCTTTTGGGTTTCTGTTCTATATCTGAGACAGGGCTGTGCAGAAACCTATAAATATTTTCAGTCAGTGTTTTCAAACTTCTGGTCTGTCAGGTACATTTGTGAAGAGTGTTAACACTGAGTAGGTTTGTTTGGCATCTCCTGCCACATGATACATATACACACGTGTACATGTATACACTTCAAGAAAACAGAAGCAATGAGTACATATTTATTTACTTCAATAAGTCTGTAAATTTTTAAATGAGTGAGACTGTACTGAAATCAGTGTCATATTCAAGTTTATCTTCTTGCCAGATTAAGCCAGTATGTGCACCATTTATGCCAGATAAATAATTGTTCCTTTAATCCAAAAACCTGTTAGCCTGCAGCTGCTTCTAACCAAACAAGAATTTACTGGAACTCTTCTCTTTACTATTTAGCAGAAGGTTACTTACGGTCTAAAAATTTTAAAGATAATCTGCCTATACAACATGATCTTAAACTAACCAATTCCAGGCAAACTAGGTGTGGGTTAAAAGTAAAAATAAAAAACAAGCCTAAGTCATTTGCTTTCCAGAAACATGGACAACAAGTTGCAAATTATAAAAAGGTAAAAATCTGTTGCATATAATTATTTCCCTATATTAATTATTCATTGACACAGCAACAGAGAGTGGTGTGGTGCTTTCTGGATGAAGCTATGTCTGTCACAAACTATATGTGTTTCCCCCCTTTTTTTTGTGTGTGTGTGTATGGATTTCCTGATTTCCTACCACAAACACCACCATGGAGAGGAGATGGATGAAGCCCTAGTCTTTTGCACCAGAGAACAGAAAAAGGGATGGTAGTACAAAAAAAGGAGGCTGCTGGAAAAAGTAAGGAAAGGATAAGTTCAACCAGACTGCAAGATGAAGGGTTAGGTTTCTTGCCAAACACACACTTTTGTGGCTTCCTTCCCCCATATTCTGATCATGCATTAGAATGGAGAAATTAATTTCTGAAGAAGTGCAACTCAATGAGGAGAGAACAAGGTTTGGTTTAAGTTGTTCTGACCAGCAGTGGAAACACCCAGCTTATCTTTCCTGCCAACCCAATGCTGCTATAGATGTTACTGGAAAAGTCAGTCCTCATTCAGCTATGGAGCTATTGAGCTGAGCTGGTCTTGTCATGACAGGCTGTTTGAGAGGAAGGATGCTATCAGACACCAGCTGAAGAAGTAGAGGAAAATGCCCTCAAAACCAGCATGGAAATAATGCCTTTCGTGAGTCTTGCAGTTCAGCCTGGAGATACCTGTTCCCCTTAACAGAATTTACTTGCTTTAGAAAACTGTACAGACTGGCTGCTGGTGCCAGGATACAGAAGATGTCATCAGATGAAGAGCTCCACACATAGCCATGCCCAAGTGACGTGCCCACAAGTGTACATAAATAAGGAAACACTGTGGTCATTGCTCCCTGCCCCACACCATCGGTCCTGCTGCAACACCAGGAAAAAAGAAAATGAGAGGAGGTGAGATAACTGGTAGGGTTGTTCAGCAGATTGCCTCAGCAGTTTTGTGCTCTGAATGTCATGTGAAATTATCCCAGTTTTAGGACAACTATTTATTTGTACAGGGAAGTGATTATGTGGTCTGGTCTGATGTCATCTGTTGCCATAAGAGACTGTGTTAGAGCTGGCTGTATATGGGGGAAGTTGTGCTGACACAGCAACAGAGGTCTAAAAGCAAAAGCAAGAAAAGATTTAGACATAGAGGGGATATCTTTTACAGAGCCACTGATAGATTTAGGAAACAAAAAAGAAAGAAAAAAGGGAAGTTTTCAGGCACAAAACCCCTTCTTCAGGGCTTTTCTTTTATCCAGCTCTATTCAATTACTTCTGGTTCCTTCGTGACAGAGTTTTATCCTCTGATCTGTCATCTTCATATTGATTTTGACAACTATGATTGTTTGAAAGGAAAAAGCTGGTTAAGAGAAGGATATGCTCTGTGCAGCAGACCACATTTGGGTGAAAGACCCAGGGTTAATATTGCTGTATACCGAATCACCTCAGCTACAGCATCTCCTCAGGAGATTACATGTAACCTGATTTACTTGGATATGTCCCTGCTCATTGCAGAAAGTTCATACTAGGTGACCTTTGAAGGTCCCTTCCAACACAAACTGTTCTACTATTCTGCACTATTCTATGGTAATTGTCAAGTAGGAGAGGATTAACAAAAGACTACATTAATTTTTGCTTGCTTACTTTGGGAACTCAATCCTTTCCCCCCTAGCTGACTGGTTCAGGCTCAGCACAACATACTCCTTTGTGTGAACTGAGCTTTTCCTTTCTCTCCCAGGCTTCAGATGAACAAAAGTTAGGCTATGTGATATGGCAAAAAGCAGTCACAGCCAACATCGGGAGAGTATTTTTCCTTCCTTATTCCTGTCTCCCCATCAAATAGCACAAGTCAGTACAAAATGCCAACACAATCTGATGATGGGCTGTATACATGACAGCAGGAAGAACAACACAGCCCTACTTGAACCCAACAATCTTGTCAACACGACGAAAATCCCAGTAATGCATGATGCAAAAAGAGCTTGGTCTGTTCTGATTGCAGGTTTCCTTCTGTATGCATGAAGAGGACAATAGGGTGGCTGGAGTGAAGTTATTAATTTAGATTTACTCATGTGCTTGGGAATCTGATGGAATATGTATCTTTTGATACCCTCAGAGTTACAAATTTGTGTATATTTTCACTAACAAAATCCATATTCTCACAAATCTTATGTTTTTCATAAGTGATGTTACTTCTTTATTAGGGAAACAAATACTTATTGATGTCAGAGGATTATTTTTGTGCTTCACAAACATTTAAAAAAATGTATACCTGTTATTTTGTATAGGTACATTCTTACACTGTGCAGTGTCATTTCTTATTTGTTAATTGTAACAGCTACAATGGGTATTTTATATTAATTCAAGGAGAGGTAGCCCTTTTCTTCAAGATATTAAAGAATAAATATGATACAGTTGCAAAAGAAAACATTATAATAGACTGGTGACAAGAGTACATAAGTCCTGTGACAACAGTGCAGAAGTCCTGTTTATTTTTTTTCCAGGCTATATGCATGTTTTTGTGCCTGTGTACATTATTGAATATAAGCATGCGTGAGTGCCTACAGATTAATCTTATATAAAATATTAATAGCACACCATGCTTTTTATTAGTCTATTATTTATATCTACAGGTGCTGTTAGTAGGAGTCTCCAGCTTATATATATTTTCTGCTCTGTTCAGAAACTCTGGCAAGTTTATAGAATGTTACCAATGGAAGACATTAAATTCTACCTCTTAACACTTTTTTTTTCCCTAGCAAGTAGCAAACCTAAGCAAGCAGTTAACTGTATATAGTTTATCAGTATTATTTAATTCCGTGTTCAGTTCCCAGAGGTCTATATGCAATTTAAGATGTTCTTCAGATTATCCTCACATCACCCAGTGATTAATCTCAAATTAAATCTTCAGAATTCTAAAACTCATGTACATTTGTCAGGAAACAGGAAGCACTGTTTTTTTCCCCAGTTATTCTTTTGGTTTCACTTAAGTTAAGGAACTCTGCCTCATGTAACAAGTCATGTAAGCCAACTCTTCCCATGAATATAAACAATTCTGAGATAATGTCTCTCACTACAGCATTCATGCTAAGTAAAGAGAGATGTGTCAGCATGCACAGGACAATTTTTTTTTTCAGACTGAGGGGCAGATCAACAATTTTAAAGACCAGCTTCTTACTTACATGCAGTTTTTAAGGCTGTTAAAGAGTGCTAAGTTTAGACAACGTTAAGAAAATAGCTTGGGAGAGGAAAGGTATCACGGTGGAAAACAGGATAATATGCATAAGGGGGACTGTTACAGGAGCTTAACTTTATAGATTAAATCAATATACAAGGGGATGTTAAATCCCAG